>CM052143.1:6195084-6246715 GCA_028454255.1 Halictus ligatus
CTCTCTCTCTCTCTCTCTCTCTCTCTCTCTCTCTCTCTCCTCTCTCACCTCTCTCACACACACAGCCACTTCGAAAGTATAGCAACCGCGGCCGTAATTCGAAGATCTGCCTCGGGGAAACTTTTGGGGAGACCTCCGCGGCCGAGATAAATTACGGGAACCTCTTAGAACCTCTTAACGATGAAATACACGATGATACTCGCGCCCGAGACACTTTACCGCCTCTTTTGCTCGAAATAGAACCCTTCGACGACCAACAAGAACAGTTTTCGAAAATCTCCATTCTTGAAGAGTCGAATACTTTGCACCCTAGTCTTTCTTTTTCAGAGAATAAATTTTTTGTGTATTCTATCAGCGCGCCCTGTGTGTATATTCATTCCAAAATGTACCTTCATCCCCTAATTACTTGACTATAAATTGTCTAAGTGAAATTCCTGAAGACTGAAGTCCAAGAAATATTTATTAAATTTCTCACGACCAACGTTTGTTTCATTTGTTGCCGAGAATCCACCAGATTCCCGAAAGCCAATAATTAATACGAGCATATTACATTACTATCTTCGACAAAAAAATCTCAAAGATAGGGATCAGAATACGATAAGGGAGATTGGGATCCCCATAGCGCGTTTTCGAATTTAATTCGAAGTTCAGGGTTCCATATTGTCCGAGGGAGAGTTTCGTGGTAGAATTTCTCGAATTCCTGGGAATATCTCCCCCGAGGTTCGACGGGGGGAACACGCTCGAATAACTTAGAGATTTTTTTTCCGTCTCGTCGAGAGCTCTGCAGTTTGCTCGCGGCGTACGTCGCGCACCTGCAAACGAATTCTACGTCGACGATCTAAGGTTCTACAACGTAGATGCAACGGTATGAGCTTACCAGAGATAACGATAAAAGCTGTATATCTGCGGAGCTCGGATTCGCTGCTGCGTCAGGTAAACTAGGAAAGAGAGCGAGAGAGAAAGAGGGAGGTTTGCTTTTTCGAACGGGAAAACGGATGTCGTTCCTCGCGGCCGCGTTTACTCGGAAAGATTCGCGAGATTAGAGTGAACTGTAGCCGCCTCGTGCTGCAGATTAGAGTGGACACTGGTTCCTGGTCCCGCATAGATCACTGTACGCAAACGAGGTTTCTTCGCGTGTTTCCGTTCCTTGGATCGCCTCGAGTGTGTACTTCGGCAATTTATTTTTACCGAATCGAGTAAGCTATCTCAATGAAACTTTGCTGAGTTGTTTGTACACTATCCACTTATGTTCATGAATTTTTATACGTTGATATTGCGAACATCTTAAATATTGTTCACTGATTTTCGATGTAATCAATGTTAAGAGGTACTTGAAATTAGTAGTTCAATAATTACTACAGTTTCGATAGTAGAGACTTACAAAAAATCACGGAGATAGAAGAAATGTTATTGAACAAGTTTGTAAAGTTTTATAAAGATGTATTGATTATTTCTAGAAAAAAAAATTCCAGAAGTGGAAAGTACTCGACTGAGCATGTCGTTCCGGTTTGAAAATGATAGGGTACGCTCGAACGATTGCTCGCGTTATCTCGATCGATGGATTCCCGTTATCGGCAGTGTTTCTGGAAGTCCTCAGCGGCATTGTTCTTTAATTTGGCGCGCGCGGCTCACGCGAACGCGTAACGAGGCAAATTGCAGCCGGCGCGCTGTCGAATTACGCTCGCACGATCGCGTTTAATCGCACGATAATTGGTAACGGGGAGCACCAGCGAGGCTGCGAATCACCGATCTCGCGCTCCCTATGCTCCCCTCGATCGCATTCCTAATTTGAAATCCACGTGCGTGCGTCGACGCCGAGGCGTTCGTTGCAGGAAAAACGCGACGTTTAATGGGACAATTAATCGTTGAATCATTCTCGGCGCAATAATCGTGACATCGGTCACGGATTACGAAGAACGGAAACGGTCAAAATCATTCTCCATCTTGCAGAAACCATTCTAATCCTCTTGCGCTCGAACGTCTCTGAAGCACCACTAAAAACTACTATACTATAATCCGAAACAATTTCTACATTACGAACATGGTACGAGTAAATGTGCTCGATTTGATCTGGAGAAAATCAGAAAGGTCAGTTCCAAATTTTCTACATGAATTTGCAACAATCTGGAGCGAAATAGAAATTTATTTTCGTCCTTAATACGTGTAGTAGGTTGAAAGTGATATAACAGCATTTTTAAATTCTTGTAATGTTCTAACTGTTTTAAATTACACTTACTCACTTTTTAAATGAATGATTAGAATCCGCGGTCTATTGTAGAAAATATTTTAGACGAGATTAAAACGTCTGAAGTCGAAATAGTTTCGAGATGCAAAAGGGTTAGTCATCGAACGAGGCGGCTGTAATCGAAATCGCAGATTTCGACACGTATAGCTCGCGACACCGACGCGACCCTCCGTCGATTGCGAATGCATAATAATCGAGTCGAAATGTCAGGGTTAACATGCGGCTTGTGTACGTCCATGTGATCGTCAGCACCGGAAGTACCGCCTCGCGAGATCACGGCCAGACGAAAGTTGTTTTCTACGCGCGAAATTTACGATAGCGATCTACGTGGCCGAAATCGAGTGATAAATATTTAAGAAAAACGAGGGGCCACCTGCCATGCGTATTCGAGGCACACCGGCGCGGCGGCGGCGGCACTTTCGTAAGTCTTCTGTTCCGAGGTCTGTCTAGACGATGGCGATATGTTCGAATTTAATTATGCGAGGTACCGGGTTTCGCGTCTAGGTCGCGTGACGCGAGGAATACGAGCTTCGGACGCAAATTTCGCGGTCGCGATAAAATTGCAAGGTTCCTTTCGGTGGTCTTAGAGGAGATATACTTCCGTAATTAGCAGATATTCACCAGCAGTGTTGTACATAAAAAATGCTCGAAGAACTATCCCAAAATGTTTCGTGCAATTTCCGAGTGGCGTACGAGTATCTGCTGGAAATCTCGAGCGTTTAAAGGTTCTCCGTGTGGTGTGTTTTACCTCGAAGAAGAAGGGACCAGAAGAAGAAGGCGGTTGAAATTGCTTCGTTAAAAATGCGCTAATAACGAAGTCGCCCGGTTAATAATAACCGTACCGGGGGTCGGTCGGGGGTGAGTTTCGAGTCCGTGCGGGTGCCGCCGGATATAATAAAGTTTAATCCCTTCGGAAAGTTTCCGCAGCGCTCGCCCGGCGTGTTTCGTTCGAGGAAAACCGTAATCCTTAACCAACCGGGTGCGCTCGTTCGAATTATGCCCGCGATGGAAAAACGCGGCGAGAGAGAGAGAGAAAGAGAAGGAGACAGTATACGCTGTTCGTCGAGGATCGTGCACGCGGAAGGCGTTTTTTAATAAGCGAAACCACGGCCGAAGGGATCTCCTTCTCTCTCTATTTATGGCTGTCGGCTCGCGCTGCGCTGGGAAAAAGAAAAGCAACGCGGGCGAACGCGATAATAACGCGGAAATTTAGTTGGACTCGGACGACGAGGGGGGCCCGCGTGTATAAACCAGGGGAATTTAATTAAGACAGAGCAAGCGCAAGACGATTCCTTTCAAAAGGAATCAACCGAGTCCACGGAGTATATACCTGCGCGAACGGATACCTCGCCACGTCGCCTTTAAGCTATCCTTGGAGCGGTCTCGAAGGATCTGGGTTCAGGGTCAATCCCCGAACTCGTCCTTCCTCGCAGCCCTTCGGCCCAGTCCCAGGCCCGTTTTCGTCGTTACTTCGCGATTTTTGCTCGCGAATCTTCATTGACGAAGAAGAAGAACCAACTTAGAATACTTTATGAAAATGTCATCCAACATTTTCGTGTTTTCCTAAACATTTTATACAGCGTATTTTCAAGTATATTTTCCACACATTTTATTGGGCCGACATCCCTGCTGTTATCTTCAAAGTACACCATTTTGCTGCGTGTACACCTATGGTATGATAGATCTGGCTTTTTGTAGCATCATCTGCCGCCTATAATTTTACCTGTCTCCTCACCGAAGGGACTTTCTTCTAACATTCTCTCCAACATGCTGTTTGCATGGTTTCTAGCAGTCTCTCTTAAATTTCGTCTATGCGGTTGGAAAGAGCTTTTCGGGCTGCCGCTTTTATTTAGGGCTCGAATTTTTCGAGTCCGCTCCGGTGCGCGGGTAACTCGCGTCGCTGCAGCCGTCGTCGAATTCGTAACGAGCTGTTTGTCAAATTTATGCAAATGCGGGACCGTATAAGGCCGCCGCGGAACGGCTCGCCTTCCCGAGCGTTATTAGCATTCATGAACGTCCACGGTGTTCTCCCTCCCTCTCCAAAGCCGCTTCGTTGTACCCCGAGGAATCGTGGCGCTTCTTCTCTCGGTAAATTTTCATCGAGTCCGTTTTCGAATTTCGCCGCTGCCGTCGAGAAAATCAGCTACTCGGTTCTCTCTCTCTCTCTCCCTCCCCCTTTCTCTCGTGCGCGAACGACGATAAATAAACCCCCGTCGGGGCTGGCTCTCTCGACGATACGCAACGGCTGTTTTATCCTGCAAAAATGTTTATCTCGTTCGCGCGAAATGTGTCCGTGGAACCGGTTGGACCGGTTCTCCCGTCGCGGCCACATTCGGGAATCGGAAACAAACGCCGACCGATATAGCAACTCCGGTGATATAAGTTCGAAACCAGGGGGGAATAGAGAGAGAGAGGGAGAGAGAGAGAGAGAGACGACAGCGCTCGCTAACAAGAGATTGCCCAGCCCGAAACGTACAAACAAGCGGGAACAGTTGAATAATGAAGCTGTTATTAAGTGGACACTTGAAATTTGAATCTTATCATGGTTTCAATGCCCGAAAGGCCTCGCGTTTAATGCCTTAGCCCCGATAACAGGCTTGGCCGTTTTCTATCGGTTGAATAATCGCTGTTTCGCGAGATTACACCACTCCCCCTAATTATATAACTCGCTCGGTTCATTTGTGGGTTAACTTCTGCAATCTTCTGTTTTTTCCGAGCTGTACGGTGAAGAGCGAGAGAAACAACTGCCACGGCATTATTTGCTCGTTATTCGGGGAACCATAAATGTTGTGTTGTGCGCTGTAAACCGTGCCGTTAACGACGACATTGACCCACGAGACCGAGCCACGGATAAGAAAGCCGTTGCAGCGGATCGTTATTACGTCATTAGACGATCCCTTCTTCTACGCGGTCAGATGAAAAAATCGTTGAGCAGAATGGACGCGTGGGCGGTAGAGAAGCTCGTCAAACGTCGCCTTCGCACAGGCTCGTTATGCTCGAGACAAGGGGTGGCTCCGGGCTGCGTCGAAAACGGCGAGGGGGGAGGTACCTTGATAATTATTCGTGCCGCGTAATCTTAGCTCCGAGCAGATGGGTAATTATTTCGGAGATTGATAACTTTATTCTTGGCAGGCTAGCGCTTTCAAATAATTGAAAACGAATCCCTTATACGGCGAAAAGAAAGAAAATATTTCTAGACACCTACTGTTGTCGAATATGAATTTTTATAAACTCTCTGAAAGAATCTAAAAAGAAATGACCAGATTACACCACTCGAGATAACTTGTTAATCTTAATAAGACCCCCAAATGTTAATCTTTGATCAAGCATATCAATCTGACAACACAAATAAAATGAAATCTGCGCATTTCGTAGTATCTAGAAACAGAGGGTGAATCTTTACTGTGAATTTTATGCATTTATGATAAAAATGATGGGATAAAATGTGGAATAGAACAATGGGTATAATGTGGATAATAAAAATGGTGTGGTCTAATTTAAAACGGGAGCATATAGATAACTGAAGAACGAGCATAGACTATTCTCAACGTGTTACAATTATTCACGGAACAATTAAGCGTGTATCTGGGTCCCACGTAATTGACGCAGAAAATTGTTGTTTTACATAACGGTCCGTAGTGCGAATATAACTTTGCGAACAGTACAACATTCTCTTTCTAAAGTACACTCCTAAAATTCCACAGTGTCCCGTTTCTTGTGATCAGTATGCTTTCAAACTCAGGGCGAACCTGTACTCAGGATAAAAATCCTAATCAGCGTTCCCTTCCTACAAGTATACCCTACATTCTCATAATTTTTCTTTCCCATCGTTTGGAACTTTCCTGTTTATTTTTCTTTCACCGTAGTTCCTGCGACTATGGCAACCGTGATCCGCGACACACTTTCTTCGCAGTTAACGGCGGAGCAGATAAGAAGGTGCGCGGCGGCGTGAATGCTATCTAAATCACCGTAAGCGGGCGAGGTTCAACTGCCGCGTTAATACCCATTTCCATATCAGAAACGAACATTACGACCATAATAGCCCGGGGGGGACGGTGGGGAGAAAAGAGGAGAGGCAAGGAATTTTCGCGATTTGACGTTCTTCCTTCAAAGCGTCGGTGTTCGCGGGGGGTGAGGGTAGGTTAACCACCCCCCGAAGCCATTGTATTAGCTCCGGCAGAGCCACAGGAATATTCTAACAGTGTCAGAGGCGAACAATGTCGGCCGTATAAATGAATAATGCAGCCGTCTAGCCGGGGACGAGCAGGGCTCCCCTTAACCGTGACAGTGAGAGTCGGAATTCATTTGGTGAATCGCATCAAAGATTCCGCGAGAATTTTGTCCGTGTCCGGGGAAGATCGGGAGACGAGCGTGTCAAGCAGTCTGACAATTTCCCGAAGTCGAGGAACCGTGATTCCGAGAGATCGAAGCGGCGGTGGTGTCGCTTCCGTCTCAAGGAAATGACTAAAGACTTCCAGAACTACCGGGGTTTCGACGCGAAACACCAACGGAGCGTGCGACTGTCGTCGCGATCCGATCTAGTAGAAAGCACCGTAGATCCTGGCACGAGCCTGTTATCCTGGTTCCCTTTTTCACACTTCCTCCCTTCGCCCGCTCATGATTATTTCAACCCTGGTGCACCGAACAGAACTTTTTCGAACAGATTCCACCGATCCAGAGACTCACAACCGGCAAAATCATATAATTCGTAGAAATATTTTATTTTAAAGTCCTCTTTACGGTTTAAGGGTTAACAATTTCCCGAGGGAACCGTAGGATAGGAAACTCTTGAATAACGTACAGAAGCAGAATGGATGTGCTTGTCTTTTCTTATTTAAGCAATTGAATTATTAGACAAGGTCCGGCGAGTCTAGTTGGTTACTGTAAGTAATGGGCCCTCGCATCGTACATTTTTAAGGTCGCGGGCTCATCAGCAATGAAATGAAGCGTTTCTTCCTGGTTTAATCACCGCTATCTACATTTAACAGGAAGGAAAACAGGAAATAGTGGAGTGAATTCTCGTTTAACGCCGATTTTTCCGGCGTTTCGAGCCATCGGTGTTCTCCGTTGCGCATCGCATGCGGTCGGCTGTAAATTACAGCGTAGCCTAGGGTGGTTTACTGCTAATTGGTTTGTTAACGTCGAGTTCACCTCCGCGGAGACGCGGCTGTTTCTTGCTTTCGTCGCGAGGCACATCTCGTGCAACTGTGAACAAACACGGTTTCATACCACGGCGAGAACGGATGGTTGAGAAATGACCGATATTTTCCAGACGTCGAGCAAGAGCCCTCCCGTAATTTGCAGGATATTAACGATCGCAGTTAAGATATCCTATTCCCTCAATTTCTCCTCTCGGAATTAGTGCAGGTTTGGGGAGCGTTCTGCTTTTCGAGGCCGTTTTATTTCGATTTTTTCCCGGGGAAACTAGTGAACCCTTTGCACTGGGATTTTGCGTAAGTATTCACTGGTACTTGAAGTACGTCAGTGATTTTTTTGAAGTAATAATAATCAAAATTACACGAGTTACATACTTTGGAAAACATGGGTCGACGGTTGAAATGATTCTTTCTAGTGATCAGAAACGAAAATAGAGGTTGCTTATTAATCAGTACGAAAGTGGTTGTGTGGTCTGAATCAAAAGAGAATAAAACAAGATAAATCGATTTTTCTTCAAGGTTCATAACTCATCTCCGATGATTCTTTGTTTCTCTGTTTCCCTATTTGTACGGCGCGTGCTCTTTTTGTGTTCCTTAGCGGTTCGCTTTTAATATGCAAAATTTGTCTCTCGCGCAGAGTTAGTTGCGCAACGCGATTATGCGATGGAGAGTTTGCGAAGGAGGCGATTACGAAACCGATTCAACCGGCACCGAGTCGACACGCTGGCGCCGCCGGTTGGCTTTCGAGCCGACCGATTCCAGGTTTGCGCCGAGACCCGGACGGCCAGAAGGAATTTTTTAATTAGAGGCGACGGACAAAGGTTACCTGCACCGTTGCCCGCAATAACGGCGAGCTTCTGGCTGCTAGCGTTGGTCAAAGCTGCTCTCTCTCTCTCTCTCTCTCTCTCTCTCTGTACCCCTCCACAGCTCTCGTCTCTCTGTATTTACCGTTGTCCAGAGCGTTCGAATGCGAGAGCTTCGTTTCCATGCAGAATGCAAATTTCAATCTTTCTTTTAACATTCCCCCTTCATTTCCGAAAGAAACGCTCGATACTGTCTCTGCCATTCCACAGAGAGAATCATGATATTTTCTCCGTAACGTCGCCGTTACGCGCCACCGGTGGGCGTGGCCTTCTGGCTCGCTACGAACTCGGGATAAGTGTCTCGTTCACGGGAACTCGATGACACTATTTTTCGAATTTCTATCTTCTCGTACGTAATAGTTGAAATATCTATTTAAATTCTTCTTAAAATCCTGACGGGAGAATTTTTATCTTGTTCTCAGAATGTGGACGCGTCTCACTGGGCGTGGCTTCTTTGCCTTTGTCCAATAAGTCCATATAAATCTTCTATAGAACAACTTGTGCTGATCCTCGCTCTAGAATTATTTAACACAAGCCGGACACCATTGGCTCTTGTTACAATGCTATAACAGAATATTTATTTCGTTTTCCGCCTGTGTAGAGTACCTTGAATAGGCGTGGCTGGTTTGCTCCCGCCTTCAAAGGAGTTCGAATAGTATCCTAAGCTGAGTAACCTGATCCTGTGTCAATAAAGCTGACTGATTTAGTTTTCGTTCATATCCACGAGAAAACTATAAGTACCGGATTGTCCGTCTAACTCCTCCTGCACATGTTGCCCCACGTAGGCGTGGCTTCTGCTCTACAACTGATCCCACTGCACTACAGTGCAATTTACCTAACCCGAGCTCCAAATCCTCGCGAATACAGTCGCAACAGGCTCTAATACCGGTAAATTAAGCACACGCGGCTGCATCAAAATCCTAACAAGAGGGAATCACAGTTCCTTCCGGGAGCAATCAGCTCCGTCGACGCTTCAAGGTCCCAGGAGCAAGCGGATCCTAGTTGCCTCTCCAGCAAAGCTCCCCAGATACAGATAATAGTGCGCTTTTAACCAGGGGCGTTTCTCCTAAGCAACGCGTAGGGTTGTCGAAGTCTGAGCACCGGGACAGCCCGCGATAGTTGCACACAAGCCCGTGCAACTTTGCCACCGCGTTTCGCCGGCTTCGAGGACTGCGATTCGCGGGACGAGCGTTTCGCGTTGGTCCTGTGTGCGTGTGTGTCGGAGGACGCATAATCCTTGCAGGTTCCTACAGCGCGCGCGTCTCTTAGCAGCGCGTATAACTGCGTACGAGCGAACTCGAAGCGGATTAACCTCTGGACGAGTTTTCAGGTAATCCTGGCCACCCCCGCGCGACAGCCCCGGGAATTCGTTCCACGTTATCACGACGGGGATAAGTCCTCGCCACGAGATCGTAGAGAGGACCTTATACGATCGTTCGACTTCCTTTCTCGCGCGAGCACTACGTGTCCCCAGGAAAGAGCTCTTTATCCGTTGATTCCATTTCGGCTTATTGGACAGGATTCGTCCTGGGTCCTTGATGCGTATCCTGCAGCGAGAAGGTATCACGATCCCTTCTACTACTACTATTGCTACTACTACCACTACTCTACAACTCTTCTTCTTCTCGTTTTCGTTCCTCTTTGTGTCCCCTCTCGGTTACACGGACCGGTCCAGGCCTCGCTTTTCGGACGGACACGCGTGGTCCCGGGTTTAGAAACCAGTTTCGTCGTGGTGCGGTCCCTCGGCGGCTGCACGGCATCATGCACACCGATGAGAGAGACCCAACCGAGTCTGTTTCGAAGCATTTTACACGCGAATATCTCAATCCTCCGTTCTTCAAAAAATCCTCACCGGACACAACTGGACGCAGTATCGAGATACCGAGGAACCCATCATGTCTCTCCGAATATTATTCTTTATTGCTCAATTTGTTTTTACAGACCCGCTGCGTTAATCTCATATGGACGATGGAATCGGTTGTCCAGATTTAAGTATTTTTTCTCGAACGTATCCAATAGAATCTGCTTCGTGTATACTGGTGTCTCAATTTTTCTTTCACGAGTTACCTCGATTTTTCGAGTCGATCTTTTAAGACGTGCAAGGGTCGTAAAAGATGCACCACCTTGTTTCTGCATCGAGGTCTTCAATTTCTAAACAGGATAAGGAATAAAGTCACTCGTAACAATACACTAATGCCTAAACTGTGCGGAGTTTATGCATTCATGAGAAAAATGAGTAGCAATACGACACTGTGTGATAATTGAAAGAATCGATCTAGTAAGATTACTAAAACGATGAAAATGGCGAACAATGACGTTACGTTTTAATATAGAAATCGAATTTACTCTGAAGTAAGAATTGACAATGGCGACGCACGACTTGCTCTTGGCAACGAGGAAGACGAAACATTCTGCAGGGTGGCTAATCGATCGAAGTCGAGAATCCAGGTAGCGTTCGGTCATTCTTCGCGGATTACAGATTCCGTCGGTCGCAAACAATCCTCGAAGTCGATTCGTATGCCTTAGGGGGGCTCTCTCGAAGGAGTTGCCGATCAGGTGCGACGTCCGGACAAGGTCTGCGGAAACTTGTCCCCCCTCCTTGACAGCTCGGCGTCGAGAGCTGGTGGCCGGGTGCGCGGAAGACAGGTGTCTCCCACCGGTGCGGCGGTTTACCGGAACTCCCGAGACTAATCCCGTGTCCTCTTTCCTGAAAGATTTGTCCTAAGCCGTGGTAGACGGGTTCGGCGTGTATACACACACACGCGCAGAGAGAGAGAGCGAGAGAGATAGGTCCCGTTCCTCGACACGACGAATTATCGAGTCAGGGTATCGATGTCCATGGGAAAGCCGAGCGAGAACGGGGTGTGCGGGGGTGTTAGAGAGATAGAGGGTGGATGGTGTGCCGAGGGAGCCAGCCACCCTGCGGGAACGCGTGTCCGTAAACACGGCGACCTTTCCACCCGACTATTTCGTCAAGTCCTGTCCACACTCCCTTTGTCAGGCTGTCTTTGACACTGTCGCCTTGGAGCCCGGGTCCGGGCTTAAAAGCCTGCGATTTTACGTGTGTCAGATACAGACACCCCCAGCAGGGAGCGAAAGAGGGGGGGGGGGTGGCACAGGGTACAGCACTGTCGACGGATTCGTCGCTTTGTCGAAGTCGAGTGCGACTCGTCACCGGTACTGCCAGAAAACCCGTCGATTCGAGGGAGCTGTGTAAACCAGGGGTTTCGGTAATCGCGACGGAGCGTTTACCCGCCTCCGGAGACTTCGAGGATCGCTTTGCCTCCGCCACGGATAGGGAGAAATTATCCCGGAGCCGATACACCATGGGAAAACAGAAGAATTTCGGCTTCGACGCCCGGGTTTACAAATAATTGCCCCGGGAGAGACTCCTCCTTCACGCATACGCCCCTCGCTGCCAGACCCCAGAGTGTACGAAAATATTTATACCCTTGTCGATTTGCTGTTGGCCGATGCTGAGGAAATGGAGATGGATGGCGAACGGTATTGCGGATTTTGCCCGTCCGCTTGCAAACAAACATTAATTACGTTCTACGCTGTTAACCCTTCTATCAACACCGGGGTACCTCCCCTCAATTTGTTTCTAGAATTTTGTGTAGATTCTCTTGTCGAGAAATAACAAAATGTTCTTGTTTTCTCACGCTGTTTCTGCCTCGAATAATATTAGAAGTAATTTATTAAGGTTTTTAAAGATTTGTAATCTTCGTACCATTTCGAATTGCACTAATTTTAGTCACGAATGCGTAAAATCCGCAGTCTAGTGATTCATTTACATGCAAGGCGTATACGTGTTGAGACTGAAAAGTACAACCACGAACATTGCACGAAACTTTGGTTATTGACATAAGCTTTGAGGCATTAGCGTTAGCGAAAGAGGTTCGATTAAACGGAGCGGCAGGTAGTAACCGAAGCTCGAAGTCGGGGTTTCGAATAACATAATCCCACAACACAATACGCTCGCCGCACCGGTTGCCTACAAACTTCGCGGCAGCGCGTACAGCAAGCGCGGCATAGACTTCGGAAGATCGAAGTGCATTTTGCTCGGCTAATGTTATGCGGACGATCGTTATCTCCGGGCGAGTAGGAGAGCCTCGCGGAAACTTCCCGAGGCTTTATGAAGTTACACGGTGCATACCTCGTGATAGAACCGAGACTGGACCGAGCGCGAGTGTATTTATTTCAGCAGGATTCTCGGGTTAATTAGCTGGCCGTTTCGCGGAATTACGATGCGATTAAAGCGAGATCACCGACGATTCTCCGTTTTGCAGCGAACCTAACCGCGAGAGATCGTTCCCGATTCGATGCACGTATCGGCGAACCAGCGTCGTGTCGCTTGTTCGTCTCGTACGCGAAAGTTGTTGCGCGTTTTTTTGTCTTCCCTCTTTCTCCCTCTCTCTCTTCCCTTTCTCGTCTCGGTGTTCCTCGCCTCGATGCCATTCCGCATGCTTATGCCACCTATTAATAGGAAATCTGAAAACGACCGGAAGAACCGGTCCCCCGAATCGGCCAAGCCTGCCCGCCGCGATCTTCCGCGACATTCCGCGAATGCAGATTCCTTTCCACGATTCGAAAGTAGTCCCACGGACGCTTGTCCACTTCCGTTTCGCGATGCAACTCTGATTCAACGTGTGCCATCTATCTTGTCGCGTTCTTCGCGGGCGAGGTCGTCTGAAGGACGCGGTGGCCTAGGTCAGCGGAGTCGCCTTTGTTTTGACGATTGTTCGACGATCATTATACACCGACAGTCGCTTTGTTAACCCTTCGCACCCGAAGCTATTTTAACTCCAAAACCAACAAAATTTCCCTTCTATACACATATATTTTTTCATGTTACACATACTCGTGCAATACTGCAATTTACGCGTACACTGCTGTAGTGTTGAGAAATTTATTAGACACGAAGAAATTTAATAATGTTAAACTTATTTCGAATAATGACACAGCTATTTTTAGCGGCGCCCTTACAGTCATTCGAGTTAAGGGTTAAGATTTCATAAATAGGTATAGAAGAACGTACTCATTGTCCCACCTGCTGCTGCTTTCTTAACGATTATTTATATAGATCATGTGTGCTAACCAAGGAGCTGAGGTTAGTAGACAAATATACTCGGTCCCAGAGCTCCAGGTAGCAACATCCATCGGAGATGTTAAGATTCGGAGGATCCTGCGTATCGTATCGGTGCTCGTCAATTGGGAAATTCTGGGAAAGCATCAGAGTACACATTGCCGCAGAGTCCACAGAAGATGTGTGCTCAGCGTGTCTCGACGTTCTCTCTCCGCCTTTCACGCTCGGATCTCACGGGCTGGGTGGAAGATCGGTTACGAAACCCAAAGCTCGTGAAAATGTTCCCGCGACACCTCTCAGGCCGGACACGGCCATTGTGTCCCGGACTCGTTCGCGCCGGGCTTCCATTATCGTTCGACTCATTAGCGCACACCTGCGAGCTTCTTTAGGAGGCCCGCAGCGTGCCTGCTCCAGCGCTGTTAGGCTCCTCGCTTGTTCTCTCTGTTTCTCTCTCTCTCTCTCTCTCTCTCTCTCTCTCTCTCTTGTTCTCTTCTTCTCACGCGGACGTGTCCCGCGCGTGGAAATTGCAGCAGGCAGCTGCGCTCTTGGTAGGATCCTCACGTCGCGCGTAAGTAATTCGTGAAGCGAATCCTCCGCCCCATCCTGCACGCTCAAGGACACCGAGACTCGATTCTCTCTCGTAGCCGCTCACGCTCTGTTAGGTAGCGAGACAGAGAGAGAGAGAGAGAGAGAGAGAGAGAGAGAGAGAGAGAGAGAGCCGGTTGCCTCCTCGCGCGGCCAATCTAACTTCGGATGCGAGAAGATTGCGCTCCGAGCGGAGATTCGACGGAGATTCGCCAACCCACGGTTACGGGAACCGATAAGTCCCTCGAAATATGTTTGCCCGAGCTACCTTGTAAATCCCATTCGCTGCCAAAGCCTAATCCGACGCGACAACACGCTCGAGACACACTGGTCGATGCCGCCGGCGAATGCCATGCCTACCGGCAACGAACTTATTAAACTTTTGGAAGATTAGTTTTATGCCCGGCCGAGATTATTCCGTTTGAGCTGCAATCGTTCCCTTGGAACTCGTATTATTGTTTTCACTGGTTGCAAAGCTAGGAGGCTGAGAAATACTTCTGGGACCACGCGTTCGATAAAAATATCAAAAACTTTCTTCAAATTTGCTTTAGTTTCTGTAAAAATATATTTGCACACAGTGCGACAGTCTAGCGAAAGCAGTAACAGGGTAGCGGAGAGTGGAATTCTCGTCTCGGTGGGGGTTACATTTGCGAAAGTTCGGCTCGCACCCGAGATAAGGGGAAGAAGGCGAAACGCGCGCGAGCTGTGGCGAGTTGCTTATTATCTCTGGTCGCCTCAGCAAGTTCAAGGTGCAGGAACGGGAGCAGGAAAAGCTGCAAGCTACCGCAGCAGCAACAGCGGTTGAAAACAAGAAACGCGTGTACACCGCGAGATAGATCCCGATTGCCCCCGGGAAAGTATCGTCTGGCTCGGGAATAATCCGGCTCCCGGGCGATAATCGCGGCGTTATCTGCGGCGCGCAGCTCGTTCCTAATGCAAACCGGCCATTATCTTTCGCTCGCGGCCTGCCAACCGTGATTTCTCTTTTGTGCATCGCCGGTTGCGTCACAAGATACCCGGGCCACGCCCCGGAGGGGCGCGCGTTTTTGTTTTTTCGGAGATGAGCTGCACGATCGACGGAGTCGCCGTGTCGACATTCACTGTGTACCTTCAATTTAAAGTTCATTACACGCTGACATTTAAACACGGCAAATGCACCGTGCATTAAAAGCGATCGGTATACCGCGGACCTTTATGCGAAATAAAAATTTTCCACCGCGGTTGCGACAAACATGGATCGAGCAGGCGTTTTATTCTTTCTTTAATAACTTCAATGAGCTAGAGATATTCTTAAATTGTTTCAGCTTTAAAATTGCCACTTCTCGCATTTTGCCGTGAATGCATAAAATGGCAAGGTAGAATTTTTACATTTTGCACGGTCACAACACGTGTCCAAGAAATTTGCTTAATTATTTCAAATGAAAACATCTTTAGAACAAGAAAGGTCTAACTATAGAGCTTGGAGGACAATTTTCTATCAAAGGCCTCTTCAGTCAACGAAGTTTCGATTCAAGATCATGTTATTATCAATGGGGTGACACAGACATCTGGCAGCACTTTCGATGAAGCATACTGCACAGTCGAATGCTGTAATTTGTCGCAAAGCTGTTATTGAGGACCGAACAGAAGGGCATCAGCGCGAGTAGACTTTTATCGCCTAACTGCGCAAAAATGCTTGAAGCGAAAAACATCGTTAATTGCGTCGGCGACAAGTGAAACTCGTTTCTTGGACTGTCGGCTATTATTCTTCTTTTTCTCATCTTGCTCCTTTCTATCTCCCTCTTTCTCTTTCGTTTATTCTTTCTCGGCTTCTACTGATGCAACGGCGCCTAAGAATCGACTGGCTGCGTAAACAATCGGTTTATCGTCTATAAATACACACCTCGAATGTGTGCGCAGGTGTCTGTCGAGTGTCGCTCGCGCGTGCTGCACCTCGCGTGGGTGGTTGCGGATTCTCCCACGATTTGCTTCGCGACATCGTCGTTGATTTCACTCCAGCTGCAAACACTCTAGCACGCTGCCACGCCTTCTGGCAGAGCGAGGCTATGCCTCATTTTTCAACGCGAGACGTTTGGATACATTGACACTCGTAATAGCGGTTCTGTCATCTTGTAGTCTTGACGGTAGTTTAGAACAGTTTGCGGATCTACGGCGATCGTCGGAGCATCTAAAGGCGCTTGTTCAGCTTTCAAACTTTGTTGCAAGCAAGTAGAACAGAGGCAACTGGAAGATTTTAAAATAGGAGTTTAATTTGAGAACAGATGATATCCGAACGAGATTTAACCCAAGCCTGAGGCATCCTCGTCAACCTCCAGACATCGCCCCAAGCTTTCCTCCTGCAAATGAGCCAGAGATCGCGATTCTAAAATGGGATCTTAATTTAAGTTAGAGGACAGGATAATCCGATATGTCGAAATGGAATAAGAGGATATATAGGACCCCGATGAGGTCACAGACGATTGCCCCGAGGCCTCGGGGCCTCGGAACAAAGTCAGTAGATCGGGCCGAGTTTGGGACGGCCATTACCGAATACAAGATGCGGCGGCGCGAAGGTCGGTCAAGGGGGGAGCGATAGTCAAATGGACTGATTAAAATTCCAAGGATGGGCCCGCCTGGCCTTGAAGAGCTTAACAAGCTGCAGCCCGGATGCGTGTAGTGCCCGCGTCCTTGCAGCGGCGCACCGGGTTCGCAAATCACTTTGCGAGACGCGTACGCGCGAGGGGTCCTTGGGACTCTTGCGGCTTGCGCAAAATGCTTTTTCTGACATTTCATCCGTCACCTTCCTCCCACCTCTTTTTTAGAACCATTTTTTTCTGAGACGTACGTTTATAATCTGTGCGAGTCGTTCTGTTCAGCATTGTTTAATTTCCAGTTTTTTTCAGTGGACAGTGTTTATGTCACTGTTCGGGTTTGAAGCGTAGGCTAGGCCTGACTTATAATTTGCAGCCAATTAGTAGCGTTAATTACACTGCAAATATTTTTCTTCCAGGTATGCAGATTAATCGAATGCATAATTCATGAACAATTAATACCGTTGATAATAGTGCAGACGTTTTTCTTTCTCATGATACGCGGCGGTTCATTATGGGCGCATCGTGGTTAAATTATGCTACTCGAATTCTTCGTTAAAAAATTAATGGTAAATGTATGGGAAGCATTTTTATGTGGTCCTGCGTTTTCGAGAAAATCAAGTCTGAACGTACTGTTGCGGGAAGTAGAATAGGCAAGCCATGCACAGACACGCGACCTATCCCGAGAAACAAAGCCTAAAATGAAGAATTCCTTATCCCGTATTGATCATTTGTTTCTTTTTAAAGATTCCTCTCAATAAGAAAACATATAACCATAACGGGATCTTCGTATGTTCGTACATTTATAGCGTATGCAAATTTGCAATGTTCGAGGAAGTGTCGCTATTAATTAAAACCGACAGTATTTTATTTTTGTTTCGACCTGGGAGAACCTCCCGACAGATGACAGAATTTTTTTGTACAAAGCAGCATGTACAAAAAAGGAATTTGCATGAAAATCTGCATTCTAGTCGCGACTACAACAATAACACGGAAATGTAAAACAGTTGAAAGACCGAAACAATATAAGTATAGGAGCGTACAATTTCGAACTTGTTCAAACCATTAAAGAAGAGAAATACAGTTGCAGCAAAATATGAACGTGTCAGGTCTTCGGCCAAGGTCAGGCAATTTTTACTTCACATAAAGATGCGCGCACAGTCAACCGATAATTCAGCGTTATCAGCGAACTGGAATCGTCTTGACGGTCGCGGGCACAGTTTATGAAACTCTGGTTTGGAGTTGTTCGAACGCGTGAACCTCGAGCTGCAACGTGACCGAGAGGAGAGCCTCTCATCTCTCTCCTCTCTCGGGACCCACCGGTATTTGCAGACGCGAGCCAAGTCACCGGTAGAATTACCGGGAACGAGGATCGCGTTTCCCAGAACTCCCGGTCGCCGCGATTAACCGGCTGTTGAGTCGACGCGGCTAAATTACAGGCGCACGGTTCGATAGATGCGCGCGGATAAGGCATGAACTCTCGGTGCACGCAGTGTCATGCGATGCAACCGTTTCCCCGATGGGCGAACGGGAACCGACCGGGACCTGTGCTCCGTCATTCATGTCGTCGGGAAACGAATCGCCGCGCGCCTATTACGAAAGACTTCCTAGAAATCGAGACCGTGCAACGAGCGGCGGGCGGGCACGACGATACGCGCGAGGTGTCCGATTGCGAGAACTGATTCACCGGCGAATATCCGAGCGTAATACGGCTCGCGTTACGCGATCATTGTAAAACTATCGGAAGATCGGAGAGCACCAGAGACACCCCACCTGACGTTATTTATTTATTCAAGCGGGAAACAGTATTCTCTTTACCAGCAGATTTCAAACACACCGAAGAATGTCGGTTTTTAAATTAATGTTAGGCCAGGAATCAATGGAGCTGGGTTGTTGAAAAATTTTGCGCTTGTTTGTCGAGGCTTCGAGAATGTACAGATTTATTTTCATCCAATTATGATGTATAGCGTCCGAGTTGTTGCTTCTTATCTGCAGCATGTCGTGTCAAGCAGTTGCCAAGTTAGACAACACTGTTGCGTTCGTGTAAAATGCAAATTGTATTGTCATTGGCGGTACCATTGATAAAAAGGTGATTCTATTTATAGGATTGACGTACGCTCGACACTGTCGAATAGGAGTACACAGTACTTATATATTGGTTAACTTGTCTGATCGTGACTGGCCGTTTCTACTTCGCGCGGACAGAAATTACTTTAATCTATGACACCGATTATTCTCCGGAATTAGATCCTCGAGTGGAAAATTTTTCAACATGTTGCCAACCTATAATCACGCACATTACCTTCAGCTAAGACAAAGTAAACAAAACATGTGTTTTCACAAAGTGGCGGTCATGGAAAGAGCAAACGTATGTATATGTATATCCACTGTACCGTAACACTTCCTACCTTGTCATGCAACGACGAAGAAACTAATCGAGATACCGGTATAATTTTTCCACGGATTTCGAGGGAACGTCCATTTTTCGTACACGCAGAATTCCAAAAAATATCGGTCCACACGTTTCGAAAACAATTCGGAGGACCCGATTTCGAAAGACATAATTCCACGAAGTCAAGTTTCGAGAAAGTATAATTAAAGGATCGGTCATTTGCGTCAACAAAACAGGAACAATCTCTCGACCGACAAATAAGCTCGTTGAAGTACAATCTTCGAGTGGCATGATCTCTGCTGCAGGCGCATCGTCATGGAAACATTTCGAATACGTGCGCGCGTCGCCTCTCCCCGTATTTCCACGACGACCATCAAGTTTGCTAATTGGCTGATTATAATTTCAAATGGGTACGATCGATCCCGCGCATCGATACGATTGAAATTTACTATAAATAGGCATCGCTCGGCCACGGCCGGTGGTTTCCTCTCTGATAAAAGCTGTTTTATCGTGCGGGCTGGTAATGTCCACCGACGCGTCCGAAGAATTCGCGCTACAGTATTATAGTTCGTCCGTGTGTCACGTCGCACAATGCATCGACTCGTTAACGAGTTGCTCGAACGGCTGCGGATAAAAACCTCGCTCTCGGTTTCCTTTTTCGGCGGAGCTTAATTCGGGAAATTACGCGTGCAACGTTGTTGACAACTCGTCCGAAACGAGTGAGTTCTCGATACATGTCAACGACACGGGTCTAGCAAGCGTCGTGTATCGTGCAGGAGACATAACTAAGTCGCGTTATGTTTACAGTTCGCGGCGTGGTGTCAAACGAATATAAATTAAACCGCGAAACTATAGTCCACTTTCAGTTATTTTTCGGATCTCGATCGGTTTTCTTTCACGCGAATTATCTGCTGACAGTTTAGAGAATCAAATGCTGCGTACCAGACACATTTTGCTGTTCCAACGCGACACGCATGCTTATCGATACACCCCGCTGCTTTGTTATGTTCTGTCAGAATGACGAGATAGTCTTTATTGACACTCGGCTTTCGTATCTCGTTTAAAAATCGCCTGGTGATTGGTTCGACAATTTTATATAGTGTTTCGACGTTTATAGATCGAGCGATTGGGAAATTAGAATCGAGAACCGGTTATTTTGTTTTGTCCCGGTAAAAATAGCGCGGGGAATGTTGTTCAGTCTTGTGTGACTAATAAACGGGCGCGCTCTATTGAAATCATTGATAGAATAATTTATGCAAACGATGCAGATAATTTCTACGTCGCATGAAGATCTGCTTCGCAACGAAACAGAAAGATAACGCATCTGAAATGTTAGAAAGTTTTCTTCTTCGAACGTCGCCGACGGAAAGCGTCGCAAAAGTTCAAATAAATGGTCGAAATCATCGATCCTCGACTCTCGCAGTCTCCGGGTATCGCAGACCGAACAAACAACAAAATGAAAGGTGAGCAGCCAGGCCGAAGACGCCTCGTGCAAAAATACGCGGATAACAGGCAAAAATAGCGTATTACGGAGTGGGAGAGGCGGCGATGATCGAGACACGCGTAAGTCTGACGAGGAGAGACGGCATTTGTTTGTTCCGTGGCACGGTGTGGCTAGGATCATTGTCTGACCGCTAATTGCAGGGACGTTACTCGTGGGAAACGGACACGCGACCAAACGCGGCGCTGAGATTTTCGCGTCGGCCGGCGAAATAATGACTCTATTGATTCTCGTTTGCGTTGCAGCTTGCGCAACCGATATTAGTCATCGGGCAGCCGAGTCGAAACGCGACCGAGAGGCGACGTGTAAATGCCGGTGATTGAAAATAACTACGGTCGAGCATAGAGAGGGAGGGCTTGCTTGTCCCGTCTGCCTGGCTGATTCTCTCTTTCTCTCTCTCTCTCTTTCTCTCTCTGCCCGGTAGCCTGATGCCGGTGGGCTCGCATCGTTGTAAATTAATGACGGAGACCGCGTCCGTATTTGTACGGTTCCCCTCCTCTCCTCTCTGTCTCTCTACAGCCGAACCGTTTCCCCCCGAAGCCGCCTTCTGCAATCGAACGTAAATATCGGGCTTTCCAGCCCGATTATGCGGCTTCGTTGCACGATATGCAAATCGAACGCGCGCCAGCCTTTTTCGGACTCGTCCGACTCGATGCTGACTCGGCTCTCGTCTCCTCCGCGGACCGTACGAGTTACCTCGTTGAGCTAATGGCTCCGAATTGCTCCTCAATCGACGGCGTTTATGCCGTTTCGGTGGTCCCAACCGGCGCAGCACTTCTACACGGTGGTGAAAAGAAAAAAAATGTGGGAGGATGAGTGATCATTCGTGACTATACGAGGACGACGGACGATGGTCGGTTTCCTCCTGTGTGATGGATATCGCGCGACGCGATTTAGACTCTGATAATTTCCGTAACAAAATTCTAGAAAGTATGTGGTAAGGTACGAAAGATATTTGTTTATGGAAGAATATGTTGGTCAAATTTAAAACAGCGAAGAGATTATTATTTTCAACGGCATACAATTTTTAAAGCGTGCATGATATTTGTACTTGCGTCTTATTTCCCGCAATCGACGGAGAAAATTTTTATTAGCAGAGTCTAGCTATCATCTTTCAAATACTCGTCAGTAATGGTGTACGACGTCGTCCCCGAAGGGCTAAAGCAAATCCGAGCCAAAATGTTACATGTCAGCTTGTAAAACGCACATCGCGGCAGTTTTACTTGTAGGTCACACTGTGTATAGCGATCCCTGAATTTCGTAACGAATATCGTTCTAAGCAGGATGTTGAAGCTTCTGTAAGTAGATTACGACTTACTCGGGTTTGTGGTCAGACTACGTCTCACCTGCTAACCTTGCGTTGGTGTCGGAAAGCAATAAACGACTGAGTTTCCTGCGGTTGCAGCTGTTAGAAAACTTTTGTAGTAACAGAATATAATTTGTACACGATAAACAAAGAAAAAAAAGTCAGCTGCGATTATATGTCTCGCTGAGATGGACTCGCGCGTGCGAATAAAAGATAAGAATTACAAATGAAATACGAGACACCTGCAAATTGGCCGAGGTAGGTCGAGGCAAAGGGATCAACGATGATGCAAGAGAGAAGACTACGATAATCCTTTTTGCGAGTACGCGGACAGTTCGAAGTGTACGTGTCTTCGACTGCAATGAAGGCAATCGCGCCGCGGCGATGACAGGAGAGGTCGACCAGCGGTTGGTGGAAGGAAGTTACGTCAGCGTCAGGAAGACAACAAGCGGAATCGAAAGCAGCCAGCCGCACAGAATGCCGGGTGTCAGGAGGCAGTCGTACGAATGGGCATTGTAAGGTGGAGGGGTCGACCTTAGCCTTGGCATCCACTCGTGCGAGACCGTCCTCTATCGCCGGCCCCCGTATAGCTAACTTTTGGCAATGTCAGCCGGGGGTCACGAAAATATTGCGCAGCAGCGTGTCGCGGACTCGTGCTCGTCATACACGGTCACCGAGGAAAACGATCCCGAGCCGCGGTTGCATTATGCAATGCGATCTGTTGCGTGCACTCGAGCCGATGATCGACCTCCCGTGATCCTCGGCAACAAAATTTTCACGGGATTCGATTCCTCTCGGAGACCGTGTCGTTCGCTGCTGCACACTCCTCATCGACGTATTAAAAATATTCTATAATATTTACGTTCATTTCTATTGATAATTTTACTGAATTTGAAACGGTACAATCCCCGGACAACACTTTACAATTTTTAGAACAATCCCTAAAACCAACCTGCTTTTAAACACAATTCTCCACAATATTAACACCCTGTACATTTTTAGAATTTCCGATACAGTTCAGAATTTTTGCTGCCACTCTGTCACTGTCATTTTCATTCTTAAACACTGCCTGTCTAATTGCTCCGAACAATTTACTACATTTTCTATCGCGGCAGTGAATTTCATCGGCGGAAATCTTGCGGCGCGCGTACACAAGTACGGTTCGCCGCGGCGAGCGTTTCAAATTATCAAACCTCGTTGCTCTCCGGTCCGTATCACGTAAATAGACCGATCTCAAAGTTTCCTCCCCATCGATTCCGAGTGTCGAAACTTTGTCGGCCGCGGCGTTGACTGGGAATCGATTCCCGAGGCTGGCTCTCGTATCCGTTATTGAGTTCCATGTCTGTCGCAGAGAGAGAGAGAGAGAGAGAGAGAGAGAGAGAGAGAGAGAGAGAGAGAGAGAGAGAGAGAGAAAGGGAGAGAGAAATACTCGATGGAATCAGACATCGGGAGGATCAGTCTCGTGTAAAAGTTCGCTGTACACGTGTGCGTCGCCGTATGCTGCTCGACGAATCTCGCTGAAACTATCGGTCCGAGTAATTTCGAGATTCCCGAGCCCGGTTGGATCCGATACTCGATCGCATCGGGATGAAGGATAACGCGTTCGAGGGTGGATCCTTGTACCGTGCGCGGGGGTGGTTTATGTCGCGTTACTCCGTTAGGTCTTTTTCAGGGGAGATACGCGAGTACATCGGGCTTTCGCGCACCATCGGTTCTCTCTCTCTCTCTCTCTCTCTCTCTCTCTCTCTCTCTCGCTCTTTCATCGACTCGCAAGGATAAACGCGCGAGTCCTGAAACGCGAGGGTCGCGAGACACTCGTAGGGTTATCAACCGAGGGGCTCGAGCACGGAATTATTATGTATCACGGGGAACCTCGATTTTTTCCCCCGGAAGACTTTAAAGGGATCGTTTCGAGCGGGAACGGCGACGTCGCGCTGAATAGGGACCGTTCCCAGCTGTAATTCCCTGATACAACGTGTCTCGTGTTCGCCTACTTCATGGGAAGACTTACTGTTTGTGCTTCGGCGGAATATCAAGTCCCTCGGTTTGGTCGTTACCGGGGGAAATGAGAAAACCAGGAAAATTCAGGAAATTGCCAAGAGACCTCTATCCATTTTGTTTTTCTCGATTCGTCGCTATCTAACTCGTTGTTTAATTCATTTTAGTTGCGACTATGGGTCGTTCTACGTACGACAAAGTTATGACGCGAAATGTTAATTTATCGCTCTCCGAGTTTCTTGAATAATATTTTAACCCAAACTGTTTTTGTGTTTTAGACAAAGCTGCGGCGCGAACGGCATTTTCTCTCGCCGCCTGGACTTCAGCGCGTTCAACAGCCTGCCCCGGACCAAGCTGAATTCCTATCACATCAAGGTGAGTGTCCAATTCATGAATTTTCGTACGCGACCTGTCCCGGAAGTCTCTTTTCTACCGGCGCGCGCGCGCGCTCTACACAGCGAAAGTTGGGTATAGTAAACTGGCTAGAGCGAGTCGGCTGGAGAAGCTGTACGACCTTCCTTAAAGCGGAAGGTTCGCGGTAGAGCAAGGTCACAGCGAACAGTGAGATTCTACAACTTTAATCCCCCTTGGAAACCCATTCTCCGCTATCAAAAACAACTACATTAATTATTGTGTCAAATGAAGTTTAATTTGCAATATGCACTTGCTAGAGATTCAAAACAGATGCAAGATCTTAGTGTATTGTTTTACAATCCTGTTTCAGTCAGTAGCAACGTTAAACCATTTATTTCAGAGTGCTTTATAGCTTCGCTCACGAGTACAGATCGTTAACCGGGAATTACATGTCCGTTTGCTATGTCTTCTCTCGAGACGTTTGTTTCTACGATTCTCCGGTTTACAAGAGAACAGCGATAAAATCGTTTCGCCGTCAGCATCGGGGTTTGTTTGCCGGTCGGAGAAGCATGTCGCGCCCCTAACCGTCGTCCTTGATCCAGATACCGACGACCATCTGCGTCACGTGTGTATCCGCCACCACGATCTCCACGAAATGATCTCTCACGCGAGCCAGACTCGTTTTTCTTCCTTTCTTTCTCGAGATCGCCTTACCTCGGGGACAGCGGGCTTGTCCTTTCCGCTTCTTGCGTCCTCACGACGTCCTACCCCAAATCCTGCCCGGAAAATCAATAGTCATTGCCTCCGAGTATCTTCAACCTAACTCGTATCTTGTCCTGCAAAAATGACAAGAACCCACTCGAATTTTTGTATTTAATGTATTTAAGACGATCCACGTAGAACCTCAGGCACTTGATTTTTGTAAGGTTGTAATTGCGTTAAATATTTCGACTGAGAATTATTTTTAACACTTACCAGAGCTTTCGAAATAGACTTGAAAAGTATAACGACCAACTGGAAACTGTCTTTACACAGAAATAAAAATTATCTGCCTTAAGAGACAGGGATTGAATAAAAATGTATTTCTTGTCACTATTAATTTTAAATAATTTACGAATGTGCTTAACTTCTTCTGGGGGTTCTTTCCCTGTTTTATATTTCGCGTAGCTTCGGGAAATAAATTTTGTCGAGAGTTGGGCATGTGGTTTGGCGACAGTTGTCGAACCTCCATCGAGTTTATGAAATTGTTCGGTTGCCAAGGGTTAGTTTCGGTCTCAGGGGCGGAAGGGGATTAGGATCGGTGACGCAGGCAGTTTTTTGAGGGTTAATCGTCGCCGGACAATGGGGGGTGGAAGCGTTGCGGTAGGTCGATCGATGGGGAGGAAGGATACGAGTCCTATACGACGCAATATAAGGTTCACGGCACCGCGAAAGTGGAAAGAATTCTTTTGATGTTCCCTGGCAATGATTTACGACGGTGTCCTACGGGTTTACGAGCCTCTTACACGCGCTGGAAACCGCGGAGAGAATCGTCTTGCGCGTTTTGCCTGCGAGCGCAATTTTAATCCTCGAGATATATCTCTGGAGAAAGAGATTCATTCAACTGCTCTACTGTTCCGCGAGACCTACATACCCGGGTCATCGACAGAGAGCGAAGATTTTATGCATTCAGTGGCACGATTTCAGGTATAAACAATTGCATTCAGCTTCGCTCGGAATATCTTAATCTAGATCGTCGTCTCGGATAGCTTGGAGAAGTACTAAACTTTTTAATGGGACTCTCCCGAGTACACCTTGGCTCGTATTTACAAGATACTGAAACTGTTTATTCACTTTGTAATATCCCCGGTATCCTTCTCTGCATATACATCACAGTTAAATATAGTTACACGCATGCATAATCACATAAATAAATAAATAAACGCGGGAACAGCTGCAGCAACGAGCGACTGCGAGAGGCGAGTTAATGCACGGATCATCGGGGTCGGGTTATAAAGTGCTTTTTATGAATATACATCGATTCGCGGAACGATGCCGATGAATGACCGCGACTGTATCACGATTCCGAACGCGCGTTACCCACAATTCCCGTTCCAGCGGGCTGGTTTGCTGCACGGAATGAGGGAAATTGATGGATTACAAATTGATTTAACGACGCGGTCGTACGATCGGTGTAAATTCGGCCGATAACGAGGCAGATTACGTCGCGGGACGCGGGCGACCAAATTACGGGGTGAAACCTATCCCTTGGCGAATAGTTTTTATCGATGCATTCACCGTTCTGCAGCTGCAATTCGATTTACCTGCCATTCGCTCGGTCAAGGGAAATTAAAGTACTGGAAATGATGGTTCTCTTATGAATCTGTTTTTAACCGGACAGGTACATGAAAATTTTGGAAACTTTTTGTATGTTTAGACTGTGTTCAGTATTGGCATGAACAGGGAGCAATCAAACGAAGGTGTTCCGACCGTTGGTGATCGGTTCAAAATTCTGAATTCTCGAACAATCGTTCAAGCCGAAACAGACAGTACTTGGAAGAATGTAAAGAAAATTTTTCAGTGTAAAATATTCATCCGTCCCATTTATCTATGAAAATGTTTACAGAGCTGGTGCGATGTGGTTGGACATCTACTTGAAATAGAAATGTGCTGGTTATTACCTTGTTCAGGAATTTTTAATAACTGAACGGCACGATGTGAATAAATAAAACTTCCACTATATCTAAATAATACATTCAAAGAATGTATGAAAATATCTCCCGTTCAAAGATTTCACCTGCCCACAGAAATATTTAAAAAATTGGCATCAGTTCGGACACCACCTTTCAAAGTATCGAATACGCAAAATAAATTTGCCAATCGGAAAATCGGGCGGATACGGCATTCGCAAAAATCGTAGCGTGTTTCGGGAGTCGGTGGATCTCCCCAGCAGTCTACGGCCCTCGTCCTTGACCTTCAAAATTACCCTCCATCAGGTTAGAGCCGGTGCGCGCGACGTTGAAAAAAAGAATGAGGATGACTGGCGGAATAGCCGTCCGGTTCCCCCACGAAGTTCGGTAAGTGGCGGTGGCTCGAAACGAGCAACCATAACAGAGAGCCCACCCCATTATGCTTTTCGTCGGGCAGGACCTGCTCGGTTCGTGGGGGACGGTCCGCCGAAAAAAACACACCGGCCTTTCGAAAAGGGGGTTAATTTGCGACCCGTGCGTAGTTCGAGGCTAGGATCGTGCGTTTCGCATTTTGTAAAATACCTAGGGCGGATGGAGGGGGGTGTTGGTGGGAAAGGGTTGCGGAGGAAAGAGTGCTCTTTTTACGTCTGGCTGTTCCGCGTAACCTTTCATCGCGTTGCTCGTGCAGTCTCGAGGAAGGTAGCCCATAAAAGCGAAGCGTTCCGCCTCTCGTTCCCGGTCGTCCACGACGCCGCTCGCGTTATTTATTCCCCGTGGCGGGAGCGTGGGGGAGGGATCGCGCTTTATTAAGAGCAACAATGGACACGCGGAGGCAACCCCGCGGCTTTACAGGCCAAAGCGTAAGCCGCCCCCGCCCTGGATTCCTTTCATTCGGGCCCGCGAGACGAATCGGCCAAGCTGGATTTTCCAGCTGTGAAAAGCCGGCTCGCGTTTCAACCCCCTCCGTGACACCCTCACGGAAAACACTCCCCCCACCTCCTCCCGTAGCGGTTTCCGCGGAGATTGTTGTTGGCTGTTGCGATAAGCCCTTCTGACCACTTTGAATGCTGCTCGAACCACCCCCTTCGCTTTTTTTACCGCGTCCCAACCCTCTGGTTTTACGTTTATCGGCGGTTCGAATGGATGTTCGAGGGTGGAAGTCGATCGATTATTTTTTAAGAGTTTGCACTTCGAATTACGTCCGCTTAGAGGTGCTTTACAATTTTTATATTTGGAGATATTGCAGGGGGTGTGAGCAGGAGTTCGTCTACCCCCTCAGAGAGATAGTAGCAAACTGCCAACCCCCTGGTTTTGGAGCCATAGGTGGTTCTAATAGAAATTTAGGGGTGAATATCGATCGGTTATTTTTGGGGTGTTTGCCGTTCGAATTACGTCTGCTTAGGTCTTCTTTGCAATTTTTATTTTTTGTGAATATAATATTTCAACCGTTACTGATCATCTATAACGCAACGAATGACAAGACAAGTATCCAACAAGGGTGCGCAGAATGGACTTCCACGGCTCCCCAAAGTTTCACCGCGTCTCCTCGGGTTTCGCGACGTTAGGGAGGGAATGGCACAGAACCAGAGAAGTGTCCCGGCGTTACTTAGCTTCCGAAGGCTGGTTCCCATGGAACCAAAGACCCATACTCTCCAGGGGCATTAATAATATATGACTTCACCGAATCGGTATGCTCCCGTGAGTGAGACTGGGAACGAGTCGTGTTTCTGCCGCAGTCCTCGGATTATCGTGCTCGGCACAGTCGAGATAGTCACGTTTTCTGCCGAGCATGTTATTCACAGTCCCCTCCACGAGCAGCGTCCACTTGTTTACCCTGGGTATTCTTTCTATCGCGCTTTCGTCTATTTTTATTTTGGCTCTGTACCGCGGTACGAGTTTCAGGGGCGCGCTTTCAGTTTCGAGTAATCTCTCTCCCCCGCTCGATAGCAACCCCTATCATTCAACCCTTTCGCTCTATATCGATGGTTGGCCGAGCCTTTCTGCGCGCCACGAATCGCAGAATGCAAGGTTTGCCTTTTGCGCGTTGAATACCGATATGCAGCCACCTCGGCCTCGCGTTTACATCGCTTTTAAAACCGGGGATTGCCGGCGTGAATTGGAAATCATGGCCGAGAGAGCTCTCTCTACCTCTCTGCTTCTCTCTCCCTCTCTGTCTATTTCTCTCTGTTCGCACGTTACCCCCGCGCAAAACCCTCTGCTGCCCTGTCGGAGGGTGGTTTCGCTCTCTCGTCCCCGGCAAATCGTTCCGGCACCCTCTTTCGAGCGCGCTCGCTCTCTCGCTTGCGATTCGTTAAAGTATGATCGCAGGTTATTATTACTCTCCGAGCAGTATCTCTTGTTTATACGAATTGGGGCCGCGAGCACCGCGGGGAGCCTGCAGCACGGTGCAACGCGATGCAGGAGCGTCCAGTAATCAATGTCGTTCCTGCACTCCGCGTTATGGCTCTCCGTATCTTTCGTTTTCACGAGCCCGATGCGTACGGGGACCGAGAGTAATGAAACCGCCGAAATTATATATTCTGTGCAATTATTCCTTCGACTACAAGTCTCATTTTATTTCGCTAAACACAGCAGCAGCGACACTGGCCGCCAACTAACGTTTTAGCATATTTACCCATTTTTTTTGTTCTAACCGTAAAAGGTACAGGTATGATTTTTTTGTAGATCGGTTCTGTATACTCTCCTCAATACAATGGTATATTTTTTTTATAGCATCATGGATGTTTAAACCGGTTTAAATAATATTTCAAGACCGTAGGAAGCTCTTCAGCCATCGATTTTCTCAGCTACAAGTGAGGTGATTTTTAGGAATTATTTTTTTTTCGACACTGTGAAGCGGATCTTTTTGAAACTTACAGGTTAATTAGTCTTATATTCAAGGAATATGCATAATTTTTTTCGTAAAACACTTGCTAGAAATGGATATATTTCAACAAGTTGGCATCGGCGGACTCGTCTGACCACGACCGGCCGATTCTACTTAAAGTACGTATTAGTAGTGCAAGAGAACTTGAGAAGGTTTCTTAGCCGTTTATAGGCAACATGAAGTCGTTTGAAGTCTGCTCTGTTCCATATTTTGGATTTTCAGTAGAATCATTTTGGTTGTACTACTAGTTCACAATCACCATACTAGTCCAAAAATCCGAAATTTCTAAATTAATGTTGAATTCATTGGGTCTTTTTTGACGCGTTTACATTTCCATTTCTCTTTCATCGACAAGATTGTGAAATGGATCATTTGAAGTCCATATTTGGTTGGGCAATTTTATATTTTAGCAAGGTCCATAAAAATCGTAGCTAATGCAGTTGTCAGCTTCTTAAAATACCATTTTAAATATATAATTCAATCGGGAGCGACCGCAACGTAGTGTTAGGCTTGCTTCATGATCCTGGGAATAGGCCGTGTTCGTGGCACAGTCAGCCGTTTCGCCGGGAGGGGTTAAAAATCGTGGATCGTTACGTTCCTCCGCGTCTGATTTACAGCCGGCGCACGTGAGTGTCCATCGGCGTCGCGGTATCGCGTTTACAGGCGCAATTCCAGGTCGTCCGTGCGGACAAAAGGTGCAAGGGCCTGGTGCCCCTTTTAAAGAACGCGCAGACGTGCACGAGGTTGTTGCGAGGCAATACCCCCACTCTCTCTTTCTCTCTGGCGACACGCCACCCTGATCTTCCCGAAGGACACTGCCTAACGCCGGACAATAAATCGGACTCGAGGAGCGATGGAAATGGGAAAGTGGCGTGCCGCGGTGCAGTTACTCTCCCGGCCGTTTATAGATCGGGGTGTGGCCGCGGTCTGTTCCGGTGTTTGTTTGAGCTGTCGTCCCTGCAAGTGCACCGAACTAGCTCCCGGTTCGACCACCGGCAACCGCCGGTATGTAATTTGGATGCCTGTGCCCTATCGCGTGCAACGCTGCGAAATGTTTAGACGACCCCCGTATCGGCCCGCGGTTCGCATTCCTTCGCGAGTCCGCAACTCGAGAACCCAGCCCGCGCTCCGACAGATCGATTTTTCGTTCGCCTCTTTGCGTGGAAACCTACCCTGCGTATCCTAAAAACGTGGACTACTACAGAGATAGTTTACGAAACCGTAAGTCTCGACGAAGTTGGCCATTTCAGATCCTCGCGAGTCTGGCTTGGGACAAGGTAACTGGCACGTAAATAAATCCTCTGTGGAGGATCTGAGAAGACAATCGATTTTCCGGTGCAAGGAGATAATAGTGTACTGTATTTTCTGACAGGACGATGGGTTTTGACGGCAGCAGAGATCGCGGCTCGTCGCGGTAAAAATATTTTGTCCACGGGAACAAGAAGCCTACTCGACTCGCGAGAGGCTCGCCGGTAGAGTTCTGAATGGCACTCGTGGCCGAGGGAGCGGAGATTAATTAAAAGGACGACGGCGAAAACCTTTTGCCGCGGTTCAACCGCCTCTGCACTCGGGCTCAAGGTTCTCTCTCTCTCTCTCTCTCTCTCTCACTCCCTTTAGTGTCCGCCTCCTTCCCTCTCCGTTCTTGCCCGTCTTCAGGCTCCCTTTTCCTCCTGTTCCCTCGTACCTCGCCGATGCTCGTTCAGTCGATACGATGGACATTGATTCCCAATGAACTGACGCTGATATACGACATCGAGCTCGACCACTCGAAGCTAATAGGAAACGCCAGCCGGAATTTATTGTGCACCGTGTACCCCGGTGGATATCGATGTCACCGGCGCCTTTTCTCTCTCTCTCTCTCTCTCTCTCTCTCTCTCTCTCTCTTTGATTTTCTCTCGCCAGAGAGGAGAGAGAAAGAGAACCGGTAACCGCTAAGGAGAGATATCGAGAGAGATTGACCGTATCGAGTTTTTGCCACGGCTAGGGAAATCGATTCTGTGGGAGTTGATCGTTTTTACGGCGAACCATCGCGTTCTCCCCCGGAGAAATATATTTTTTCTCTCGAACCACGCGGCGAGCTTCCGCTAAAGTTTACAGGCTCGTTTGTACATACTTCAACTATATCCATGAATTTTTATACCAAGCTGTTTTTAAAATTGTAGGAGTTGTTCATAGACGAAGTAGGCTTTGGGGTTGGTCGAATTGATTTCAAGTGGTCTGCACGATAAAGTGTAGAAGTTTTAAACAATTTTTTTTTAGTAGTTTTAACAAACCCTGTACTACATTTTCCCACATCTCAAACCTCAACTAAGTGTACAATAAACGTACGATACGTACGGACGTACAATACAAAATGTCCAGTGAAACACATTATTCATAAAAGACCACTCAATTCATCTGAAGGGGATGGTTCTCCTCCTCAGCGAATAGCTACCAAACTATCGAAGCCAGCAGCTCACAGAAATTCACAGACATGGTCCAACCATGCAACAACAAGTCTGCAAAGTTTCGTGAGGCTCTCCTACCTGGTTCGCCAGAAAAAAATTCCGGAACCGCACCTTGAATGGGTAACTCTTTCAATTCTAGCGAAAACGGGCGCAGCCTGGGCAAAATTGCGCACAGCAGCGTGTCCCTCGGCTACCCGGATTAGACGGTATTGGCTACTAGCGTATCGACTCCGCCCCCAGCCCTTTAACCTGGCGAATTTCACCGCTAGCACGGCGAGATCCGTGTTATTCCTAAGATAGTTTCTAAGTAATATAATCCGGACGCGTTTGCCCCTCGCCGGCGGCGGCGTTGATTAAATTCAGAGGCTGGGAAACGATGGACGCGGAAGTTCGGTCGGTCGAGTTTCTCGCAAGCCGGTTTCGGGGGCTGGCTTTCCTAATTTCGTTACGTAGCCGTGAGTACACGGCGTATCGGTGACGGGACCGGCTGTTCCTCCGCGGCCTTTCGGTTTCCGTTCAAGTTTGATTGAATTCTACCTTCGGGACGCTTTTGGGGAGATTGCGCTCGCGGTTCTGTTGTATTTCCGCTTCGGGACCCCCAGACAATCGCACGGTGATGGAAATCTTCGATCTCGACACCCAAACGTCGCTACATCTAAAAGTCATCCACTAGAATGCAGAAAAATCGGTGTTCATCTTTTGAGGCGTTTTTCACTAGCTTTCGTATTCACTCGGGTATTTTCTCGGAGGCTGAGTAATTCAATGAGGGTAGTGCGAGCACTATAATCTGCAGATTTTCCATTTTGCTCGACGTGTGGAGTTATGAAAGCGAAGTTGCTCTGTCGGCTGGTTATCGATTTAAATCACGCCCACGGCGGCTAATTCGGCCAGGCAATTATTGAGAGATCTCGCGTGGGCTTAGGCGCACGCACGTGCGTCCGCAGAGAGTTGCGTATCTGATAGAAAGGAGTCGGTCTCTCGAGGGTGCCGCTCTCTTTTTCTCTCTCTCTCTCTCTCCTCGCTCGTGCCTGCTCCGTTCGTCGTCCTCTCCGCCCCGCCTTTATTCTTTTTTTCTTTTTTGTCCCCTGATGGGTACATTTTGTGTGTTAACCCTCGTTCCAGGCCCGACTCGCGGCGCGCACAATGGAGCTTTGCATTAAAGGTCATTAGCTTAAACGTTCGCCTTCCTGTTGCGCAACCCGCGCAATTCACCGGCCCGTTGCTCGCGACCGAGCGCATTTCAGACAGAAATAATTGTGTCGATTTTTTCGTTCGACCGCCTTCTCCGCTTCGCTCGCTTTGCTCGCTGTCGTCGCCGGGAAGCTTCCTCTTTCCGCTTCTGTGCAGCCCGCGACCCTTCGGCGAACCTTCCTCTGCCCTTTCTCTCTTGCGCGCTGACGAATTTTTGCATTTTCTTCGGGAGCCTTTCGAGGTAATTCACTTTGCAGCGAGAATAGCGTCGTCAGATTTATTCTTAAATTTAGATTTATTTGCTGAAAGTAAATCAATTTTGCTTCGATATTCTGGGAACACTGTCAGACAGTACAGCATCGGGTAGACCTTTAAATAGTTACTGTATACACTATTGTTGTACATGTTCATCTAGTCCTCAACAGTCAATGGCTAATTCGGATCAATCGCTTCTGAACCAAAATGATTTTTCGCTGCTGTGAATTTTTTGACGGAGCACATCTTCGATTTCCGCCATAAGAGAAAGCTGTGGCCGTTGCCAGCCGACCTTGGAATTTATCCCTAAACCGGGATAAGTCGAGACTGGCTCCCTTGAGGGCCACGACCTACCTCACTCGGATCGATGCAAGATAGCCCCATGCTTTTCTCGCCCCATGTCACGCATACCACTATTTTTGGCCCTGAACTTGATGTACCTAAACGACCGGCTTTTTCCGTGGTCGGGAGAGAATACCGGGAAGCCGGGAGAAGAGTGACGTCAGTCCTGCCACTTGAGCTAGTTTCCGGTACAATCTCGAATCTAATAGATCCTCTAAAGATTTCAAGATTTCTTCAAAGATTAATCCTATTACCGGTTTACAGGCTCTAACTTCATTAGGTGTAAAAGAATATTAAATCTGAATTGCTCTGTGTCAAGGTTTTCCTGTTAGTCGAGTTTAAAGATGCATAAATGCAACGTAACCACAAGTCTAGCGCAGTTTTAGACTTCTCCTCTCGATAAAAAGAAGTAATGGCACTTTAAGCGTCGTCCGACTCGGTTTGCGAGCAATCATACCTCGATTTCTCCGCGACATCATACCCAATTACATTGATTACCGATAACTAATAGAAGAGTCGAGGGAGACGAGGCTTTCTCTTCGTTTCCAACGTCATTAGACGACGATCCCAGGAACTTTCATCCCAGAACGATTACTCTATGCAAATTCACGTTTCACGGATATTCAATTGTAAATCAATCGTAAATCAATCTTGCTTTTCCTGCGAAGCATTACTCGTCGTTATGTTATGCCATACATCTTGCCATCATACCACACTGTAATGACACATCCTACTGTGTTACATTCTACTTATTTTCTCGAGCAATCAGCCAATAGAAAACGGCACCCACTGGTTGCCAAATCACTAGATAAAATTAAGGCTATGTCGCGAAAATTGCAATCCTTTTGAACGAGACTCCGTCATTTGCAAAGTTCCTCCAACATTCTTTCAATTCACCGAGGCGAAAAAATCAATGGGTCCAATGCATCGTTCCTCGTTCCTTGGATCTAGCAAAGGGAGTTGATTAATGCGAGTCCGCCTCGATCGCGACCGGCGTGGCAATTGGCGGTCGTTTCCGGAATTCCATTTCCGCAAGCATTCTTACAAATCGCTCGCCGCGGGGAACTGGTTGCGAAAGAAACAACGAACCTACCGAGGAGATGAAGATGGTAGGAGAGAATCAGAGAGAGAGAGAGAGAAAGAGGGAGGAGGTGCCACGTCATAATCGACGAGACAAATGTCACGCTTCCGGTGGCCACGGCGGCCCCGAGAGTCTCTAGCCTAACCCCGAGCAGAAAGAAACCTCGCGAACGCCGCGACGGGGACCGGGCCAACGAAGAAAAGGGGAATCTCGACGCGTACGACTGGCTCTGGTCGAAAGTAATGGCCGTGGTCGTTCTCGCTTCCGTTCTCGCGGACGCATTATATCGGCTGCCGACGAAACGCGTCTCTCGACCCGCCTTTTACGGGCTTCCCTTCTCGCTCGACCGGCTTTCTTCTCTCCTTAAACGGGAAAACCTTCGTCCTCCCTTCGACTCTCTTTTTTTCTCTCCCCTCCCCTCCTCTCTTGGCTGTTAATCGAGAGACCGCTCGAAGCGTACGCGCACCACTCGACTCTTTTCATTAAGTTGGCCCCTTTCAGCGCCTACCGATTTCTATGGCACTGGGCCACAGAGAAAAAACCCACCGCTAATTATTTCTTTCAATAATTGCGACCTCTCACCCCTTTGCGCGCTCTCTCTCACTCTCTCTCTCACTCTCTTTTGCTCTCCTGCTCTCCCTGTCTCTTTTATCCACTGTACGGGTCCGAGAGGAACGGTTTTCGTTCGTCGTAACCCGCTCGAGGATCCCGTAATTGCCTCGAGGGTAGCTTTTTCCCTTGAATCCTCTTTGCAGTCACGGTTTTTGGGATTCTGCTCTTGCCTCATTTCGGAGGACGATTTTAGATGAATCGGGGGAATTAGGGACTGTTAACGATGTCGGAGCCTCGGAAGAGACGGCAACGAAGCTACCCATGTCGGCATTTATGAAAAATGTGCGGAAGGTTTATCTTCTTATAAATAAATAGCTCAACTATTGTGCTATGAAGTTACAATGATCGAATTCGGTATTCGAGAACATCTACTGCGGAGAGTTTCAACTGTACCTGTACTTTGTCACTCGGGGGAAGCTGCTTTTTCCGCAATAGTATTGTCTTCCGAGAAACGGGTGGTAGGTGATCGAGAATTCTCTCTCGTAGGGGTAGCTTTCTGTGGCGTCACCTCGAATGAATCTCTCTGCGGTGAAAGTGAAGGGACTTTTGTACTTGTAAATGTAATTTCGTCTAACGCGGGTCGCTTGTTCGCCTGCTCTCCCTGTTCGCGATTAATTCATGAAGAAAGATCGCGCGCGGGAAAGCAGATACCGCAAGGTGGTCTCACGTTAACGTCAACCGTAGTCTTCCGCGCGAGCGAGTCGGAAAAATGTTTCTGCTCGGCCACTCAGCGAGGCTTTAATTAAAATGTCTGGACGGTGCGGCTGGTTTCTCGGCGGTGCGGCGAAATTATTTTTACGAAATCATCCGAGAAAGCCTAAGAAAATTCGCAGGAAAACCCATGTATCGCGGTACATTCAAGACCCAACAACCTGATGAGCAAATTGCGGGTTTTCTGAAGATTTAAAATATTTTGAAATATTTTTCTGTTAGCTAAAACTCACTAAAATTCTTAAGAGAAGGAACAAGTGTCTACGTAGTTCCTGTGTATCGCAATTAATGTTGAAAATTTCGATTTTCCATAGAAATCCGCAATCTATCGACGACGTCCTAAAATTGCACAACGTTTTCACTGACGTTGCAACACTAACAAATTAACACAATACGTCGTACGGTACTGATAGAACTCTCATTTACCATCGGAGCGTAATACGAATATAATAACACGAAAGCACAGTGATTATCCGTTTCATCAACGTGAGAGTTAGATCAAACATTTTGCTCCGCGGATCGAAAATTGAGGTGGTAGGTCGTGTGAACGAGGTTTAAAATCATGTTCTCCCGGGCGAGGGATTTTAATCGGCCGATCGTGGATCGACGTGTGCGAAGATCGAGCTTGTCGATTTGCTTTCGATTACAACTTTTCAATTTTCTCGCCGCGTATCTTTCGCCGTTTCTTGCGTCACGCTGGAGAAAGCTACGTAAGAAGTGCGCACACGTCTCTCTCACTCTCTTTCTCTGTGAATTACATTACAGTAGACTTCGAAGTCGGACGTTACCCTGATCCGATCCGAGGTGCGACTATCCCCAGGTCGACGACCAAGCCTTTTTCTCGTTCCTCGACTTCTCCTGGGCGACGCATAAATTCGCCATTTTTCCCTGCTTCTTTTCCAACACACGCACACACACCCTTCTCTCCTATTTCTCCGCTGGTTCGATCCTTCTGGCCGTCAGCGAGAAAATGGAAATAAAATCCCGTTATGGAAATGGGGCACATCGGCTTCCTTGATGCCCGTTACGATATGCTCCCGAACCCCACCCACGCAACCCCTGGAATACGATTGCTATGACCGGTCGCGATTGTTTTCCCGCCGGCGACTTTACCGAGGATTTTTCGGCGGAAAAATAACCGACGGAATTTCCTGTTTAGCCATCTACGACGCTTACTTACGGCAACCTATTTTGCGGTACACTTAAAGCTATACCGTCTTACTACCTCGAATGGCCTTTTAACCCTCCGTCTGCGAATTCTCGTCTGTTTCTGAACGGATTCGGCATAGCAATCGACCTGGAGATCTTTATGAAGATTCCCAAATCCACACCATAAGATCCTGCCGAGCCATTTTACAGAAATATCCTGGCAATAATTTCTTGTATTTCACAAACTGTGCAGGTTCCACAGATCATTGGAATGTGGATTTTTATGCAAGATAAAATTTTTTTACAGGAGCCATGCGAAATTCTTGAATTCTCTTAATCTTTCACTGTTTTGCACCCATTCAGTTTCGTTACAACTGCATAAAATCCGCAGTCGTAAACAGTGAGTCAGAAAATTATTTAAATCGTTTATTTCAGCAACATTGTTTAGCAACGCGTGTGCACTCGCGACCGAGCGCATCCCTCTGTGTATTTCCACCCCGAGCGTCGGTATTCCGAGTAATTATCGAGGAACAGACCGTAGAACGAGCGGAAACGTATTATCGCGGGACACACGGTCCCCAGCCGGTCGTATTACTTTCCCTTTCTACTTTCTCTCTTTCTCTGTCTCTCCCTTCTTCTCCTCTTCCTTCCCCTTTGTCCCCGGCTGTCTTTGTCCGGGCCATCGTCTGTACCCGTCGGCTTTTTCCTTGCCGATCGTCTGCTCCTCTCCCCCAGGAAAACCGAGCCAGGATCCCTGATAGAGAAATAGTTGGAATACGAGACGGTGATTTGCTCCTTTCCCGCGCGTTCGATCGATTTGTCCATCGTTCGTCTCTCCCTCCTTCTTTCTTCCACTTTTTTTTTTTGGGCGGCATTCTCGTGCACCCCGAGGCGATATAATATTCTCTTTCCGTCGCTTTGTCCGCGCCGGTGCCTCCGCCGAATGGCAAACTCGGGTTCACCTGGAAAACAAGCCGTAAATAAACCATGAACGGGAACTTGGGAACGTTGGGGCGAACGCGTGGACTCAAATTGCCCCGCGAGGCTGTTGCTTCGCGGTGTTGCGAGGCCACGCCCTCTCGGGGCAATTTGTTAAAGCGGTGGCTTGATAATCCGTTATCATCAGTTTTCTATTAGAGATAAAGTGAAAAATAAATTAGCGGTTACGGAAATTGAAAGTGTACGACACTGTTCTGGGTCTGAGAAAATTGAGAGCAACAAAGCCACGCCTACTCGAGGAAATCTGTACGGTGAGAGGTAGACACGTAATTGTCTATCAGAGGCAAATTAAAATTTAATTAACGGTTGCGGAGCTCTAGCAGACTAAAATCAGATGAGTTTATTGGAAGTTCAGGGCACTGTTGAAGATAGGAGCAAAGAAGCCACGCCCACTCGAGACAATCTACTTCTATTGGCAGTCTAACAAGAATTTCAAAAGCCCAGTCTCTTTTAGATCATTTTAGTAGAAACACACGCGTAAATTGCCCTATGGAGGATTGTCCTGGCTCCAGCAAATCCAAGAGCAATAAAGCCACACCCACCCAGCGCAATGTCTCCAAAGAAAAGACAAATACTCCCCTGTAGCAAGTCTTCTGTCTTCATTTTTGACATCAGTTATTCCAAAGCAGCACTCTCAGGGCTCGCATAGCTCTCCCAGAGCCGAAAGGAGCGGTTCTCGAGCTATACCTGCAGAGGGTCGCATCTGGGATAGCGCTCCCTGCGGGTCTAATCCTCTCCCTTTCTTTACAGTTTCATTAGAGGCTCCTCCTATGAATTATTAACTGCAAACGCAATCGCCTACGGCAGCAGAAATAGATTGATTGTTCGATAGCGTCGAGATAGGTTCCCACTGGGGGATCCGTTGAAGCGAGACGCCCCATGCTTCCATTCGGTCTGGAGGGGGGGCCCGCGAAAAGTTGCTAGATTTATTACGCCATTATTTCGACCGATAGGCTGCCGGTAAGGAACGTTTATGGGTTCGAACGGCGAAATTTGCCTGCGGGAGGTCAATATAACGTCTCGGCGCACCGAGGAACCCAGTTTCCTCCCTCCGGGACACACGCACGCATCGCCTCCTCGGCCTCGTAGTCGGACAGAAAACCAGGACCACGATAAACGTTCCCACGACGGGTCCCGGACGACCTTTCGATCCTCTTCCACCGTTAAATCGTCCGAGCAGACACATTGTGTCACATAGTGGTGCCATTTCGCGAGACGACGGCCAAAATTCATAATCTCGTACGATTTTCTCGAAACTTACTACCCTCGTATTTTTACCGAAGTTGTAACATGGAGGGTCTAATATCACGTATGAATTTTTTGAAATCATTTTTGTGGACGTTGATTATTTTCCGCTGTTGAAACCGTCGAAGACGATCTTTTGAAAATTTACTGTAGCCGATTGGTTGAACCTTTTGAAGTTTTATCGTCATTTTAAGGCGCTGTTGAAGAGACTGAAGAACATTCCTACTAGGGTGACAGGAGTTGTAACAAGTTGTTTGTACAAGCCGATGGAAATTGCGTGCGGAGAAAGAGCAGATCTTTCAGTCGGATAGCAAACGAACGCCTTGCGAAACCGTACGCGGCTCATCGCAATTGTGCAACTTTTCTTTTGCACGCAGTCTGACGGTTTAAAAGGATGCTCCGTTCCCGTATAAGAGGATGAAAGTCCTCGAACCGAAGCCTTTGCGCGACGTATTAGGCACCGGTCTGTCTGTCAGCCACCCAAGCTCTAGTCGTGGGAATCTTCCGCATCTTTTGGTAACGTTTAATTTTCGTGTCTTGTCTCCTCAACCGCGCCACTTACGTCCGAGGAAAACAATCACCGAGAGTCAAAGACACACGTGAGAATTCTCGCATTTACAACAGAGCCTCTCTTTAAACGGTGTTAAAAGCCTCGGTAACATAACTAACGCGTTCTAGAAAACTGTATTGAAATGTCAAAAATTGAGTAAGTCTAGCCTATATTCTAATAATAATTTTTTAAGCGATGCTACTTTGCTGAACTACATACTGAGAAGGTACTCCTGACAAAACAGTTGCTTTTGTTTTGTGAAACAGCTGCGAACGGAAGAAGCAATTTGTTTGAAATGTTAAGGGAATCTCGGGGAGCTTGCTAAAATTATGGAATAAAGTTCTAGCATGTCAGAATATCGAGCAGACGATTTCGTGAATGTTCGAGGACCCGCGACAAGATGGCGGCCGGATTCCCGCCGCGATCCGGAACACAGACCGCGAATTTTCATTACTTTCGCGCGAACGACCGTTTGCGGACGGGGCCGCCGGCGAGCTTGGAAGTTTTGCCTGTATAGCACGCATTGTCCGGGACCAGGGAATGGCATCCTATTAAATTCGCCCCCAAGATGAAGGTGGCCCATTCTCCTCTCCCTCGGTCCAAGTGCCGGAGATAGTCGAAGGAGCCAGCACACGAAAGAGAGAGGGAGAGAGAGAGAGAGAGAGCACAGTGTCCCAGGTACCCGGGTAGTCCTCTCCTAGCTCGCTCGTATTTCTGGTAGCCGATATTCGTTCCTTCAGCGGGAAACCGGCTGCTTAAATTACCGGCACTCGGCAAATTAGATTCTAACCCGGTCGAATGGTCGGGCTGCGCACCTATACGAGGTATGACAATAAAGTCCGGCCAACCCATGCTGCAAAATTGCTGTGCGATTGACTAATATCACTCGGTGTACCTTGGAACTACTCTGCACCCTTCGCGCTGGTGCTGTTGGTGTCCCTGAAACCAATTTTCGGCAGATGTTTGTGGAATTTTCACGGCTAGCGTTTTGCTTTTCTTGATGTTGTCAAGGACACGCAGAAAATGTGATCTTGTAGCTTCTATTGCAATTTTTGCTCCATCTTAAAGGATATAGTAAAATATTATAGAGACTAGAGAATCGGATTAGAAAGTGTTTCTATGTGCAATTAATTTTTTACCAACCAGAATTTTGAAGACAAACTTCTTGTATGTTTCTGATAGGTCTCACATCGCAACCGCTTCACGCTAAATTCAAGGAAACTCTCCACACTCGACAGATCTTGCCCTCGATGGTCTTCGTCGTTTCCGAAAGACAAGAGACATATCGAGATAGTGATTCCTAAACTACTAGCACCAGACTAGAGACAGTAACTCTGAAGTTTCGACCCAATCGCTTCGAAAATCGCTTCGACAGGGTAAATTACCACGACGAACCCCCTCCCCCAGGGTTGTATCCTCGATCTAACTAAAGAGACGCTCGGTGAACCGAAGTTCGCCAGTAATCTCAAAGTGATTTTTACCTTCGGATCCGACACCGGGTCGCATTTTCCCCGCGATCACCGGTCGATTTGAAACTGTTAGGAGTTTCCAGGGAGTTCGAGGACTTGCGTCTTGATTCTCCGAAGCTCTCCGGTTGGCCCTTGACAGGTCGGAGGGATTCGATGGTCGGGTCGCCGATAAATCGGCGACGCGGATTTTTCCCCGGCGGGCCGAGATAATCCTGCAGGAACGGGGGCCGATGGCGGGAGATGCAATTTGAAGTTCGGCCGACAACGATGTAGAATTACGGAGGAAAGTTCGGCCCGGTAATCGCCCGCGGCTCTGAATGTCAAGGGCAAAAGGGTGGCGGCGGTGTCGGATAGAGGAAAGGGTGGTGCTGTGGGGGTGTAATGGCAGTGGTGGGGTGTGGAGGTGGGGGCGCCGGTGTGCCGGTGGTGGTCGATATTGGAACCGGCTAGGATCAGCGGAATTTACGATTTCCAGGGTCGAGTGGATGCCAGTACGATACCGAACCCATTCTTCGTCGAGTCGTTCGTGTACACCGGGAATTTTTCATCGACCCGATCAGGCCCGACTCGGCCCGGCGAAACTCCCGGCGAAATTATATTACAGTAAATTCGCGGAACAGTTATTGCCCCCCCCCCCCCCCCCCCGGCTCGGTCCGATGCGATGGAAGGAAGGAACGCTTCGCCGATCGACATTATGTTCCGTTTATGGCCGCGTCGAACACAGCTGTCCTTTCATCGACCACGGTTTTTCCGGGGAAAACTTCCGGTGAGCAGTGTCACAGACTTGACTAGAATTCGCAAAATTTGTACAAACAGAAATTGAAACTCTTTGCTCAACTTCATGGTACCAAAAATTGTACTGCCTGTACAATTTTCTGTGTAAATATTGACAATCTACAATCCTGAGATTTTACTTTCCCATTAATGCAAAAATGAATGAACCTCTATTTAATGATTTCCGCCGAAAGAACCCTTAGCGACAGTGAAATGGGAAATTCGAAGGATCTAATGGCTCCGGCGCAGAAAATGAGAGACGCCATAAGGGGTAAATTGACAGAGGCGTGCACACGAGGGTCAAACATGGTGGCTACAGGGTAGGTGTCAGAGTCGAAATGCTCGTGCAGGATCCCCGGCACCCGTGAAGTCGTAAGGATCTCCGGAACGGTTGTAGCGGCTAACCCTTTTGGTTATCCCCGAGCTGTGGGTAGGCAGGAAGGTGCCGCGGCGATTCTCTCAACGGTGTATACCGACCCTCTATGGACCCAGACATCGGCTACATTGGACGGATAACAGCGTCGCATCGGACAGAGAACCCTCGACGACATTAACGCGACCCCTGGCACTTTGAGTCTTGAATATCAACGACATTAGCAGCAACCCCTGGCAAGTTGATGGCTCAGAACGGCTTCGGAATGCGAAAACCCCGTAGGACGATGGTCAGAATAGGATCCGCCTGGCTTTTCGAGGCTCTGGAATATTTCCAGGACGCGTAATCCCATTGGGAGATCAGTGCTAACTATAGAGAACGCGGCTGGGGGGCTCATCTCTTGCGAAAAATTGGTTTTCGGTGGTTTCGGAACAACGTGGCTCTGGATTCTGCTAATATTCTGATAGATCTTCCATCTCCAGAAGACGGTTCTTCTCGTAAGGAAGGAAGCTTCTCTCACGGGGTAGAAAGCTTCCGTTATAAAAGGGGGCGAGTTTTCTCGCAGGAGGAATTTGTTTCCGGCGGTTTGAAGTCGCACAACTCCGGATTCCGCCAACTTGCCGACAGATTAGCGATCCCTGACGAGAGGAACGCCATTGGCAGAAGTCGTTACGGTTCTCCACGGTGCTGTTCAAGTTTGCGACACGCTCTCCTCCTGCGCGCGAGATCAAGAGGTTGGCCTTTTGATGCCTGCGAGAAGGGGGATCCCGTTGGAGAACTTTTAGAGTTTCATGGGAGAGAGGCGGCTCCTCCTCGCCGCTGCCGTTACCCGGCGGTGTACTTCGGGAAGCCTAGCAAGGCTAGCTCGGGCTGAGTTGTTCGCGGGGGAGGCTAAAGTCTGGGACGTAACCGTTGTTAGCTTTAAGGGGTTACACCATCTTTGCGGGCCGAGCGGTAATATCCACTTTTCGACTTTTTTTGAAACCATCAATCAATACAACAAATCCCTATTCAAAAGATAATCCCAAAGATACAATTGGGTCGGTTTCGTTTTGTCCTGTGGTCGTTAGAATAAAAACTTCGGATACAGTAGGAAACGTCTGCGGAAAGATCGTGGACCGAGCCGGACCGTCCAATTCCGAAGCTGGCCAACGACATCGTGGAACGAACGACCACCCGGGAGGTACACGAAAGAGGAGGAACCAGATGTTCGGTGGATCTCGAGCGGGAGCCGATCGATAGTCCGGCCATACCGATCGGAAAATCTGTACCCACTTCCGTCTCCCAGCGGCTCCTCGATTTCAATTCGACACGTGCCAGACTATCCGCAACGAGTCTACCAAACCCTCCCCCCTATCCGCAACCCTCTCTACAACGTCACCACCACCCGACATAGAACTCACCGCCGTCGCCAGTAGATTCGCCTGGGTTTCTCCTGCGGGATCCAATCTCAATTTCCCTGGAGTACTCTGTGAGAAATATCCGGCGTTTTCTCGTTCTCGGTGCCCTTTCTCTTCCCTGCTTCGATTTTTCGGTGTCCGTCTTTTATCGCCTGCCCGTTCCATTCGACGGGACAAGACCGTCCATCCGCATCGTTCCTGGAGCTCCGTTAAATCGTGACGACGACGACGACGACGGCGACGGCGATGACCAAACGCGCAACTGTTTCACGTGGATCCTGCGGAACCTTCGATTCTCTCACTTGACTGCGTCGAACCCGACTTCTCGTCATTTTTACACTCGATTCTCCGAGCGAACATAACCTCCGCGCGCTGTGCGAAAAAATAATTTTAACCCCGACGAACCCCTATTTTATCAGACAGTTATCTTCATCCTCCGCGTTTTCTATTTTTGTCGCTTTTCTAGTTCAGAATCGGTGATACTCACTAATAGCGCAAACTGTCGACTATGTACAAAACTCTTTTCGAGAAAGAACAAATGTTTCCTTGCGGAGGTTTGGACATTTGTTTGCAAATATTATAGATATGTCATATCGCTGCCTGTCGCAAGTGAGTTCACCTTACTGGCCGCTATCTTGCAGGCATTTGGCTTCTCTCGCAAAAAACATGTGACAAGTCACAAACTTAGCGTATTCGAGACTGAGGAAAGTCGGGAGCATTCGCGGTGGTCGTTATCGTCGCAGAAACAATCATCTCTTCGGTGCGGCATCGCCCCTCGGCAGATCAGGACCTAGGATCACCCCTCGAGACGAGACGGGAGACACGGCAAAGGAGGTCACCCTATCCGGGGGAAGAATTGCGCGTCGGGTAAGAAGTTTTCGGGCGGGGGGGGGGGGATGGACGACAGAGAAGAGTGTACACCCCCGTGCGGATCGAAGGGTCTCGTCTGGCGAAGTTCTCGGCTCGTCTCGAAAATCTGGCAGCGGTGACACATCGACGAGGTGTTCCCGAGGTGGCGTTACACAAATTAGCGACCTTTATTCCGCCCTCTCCGCTTTAAGTCTACGGGGCGCGGGCTGCTCGAACCTGTGGGGGTGGTGTGGGCCACGGGAATCAATGGCGCAGCTGACGAGCAGTTGGCTGCGCATGTGCGCAGACAATTCTATCGACCGTCGCTGCAGCACAGACACGGCCTACCCCTTCCAACCCCTTGGAGCCAGGCTGATCCCTAGCAGAACGGGCTGGTTCGGTGTGTCTTCCACCCCCCTCCCCCCTCTATGGGCTTGTTTCTCGAAGATACGAGCGACGCTGCGGTCGTGGGTGTCGCGGGCGGACACCACCAACCCTCCTGGAGGGGTTGAAAGGGGTAAGAGAGAGAGAGAGAGCTTTGGAGCACCGGCTGCGACGGCGCTGCAACGCTACGCGGCCTTGACTCCGCTGACGTCGCCAACTTTCCCCGATGATCCAGCCAGTGGCAGACACCCCGGCGACTCCAGGATCTCCCAACCCCCCTCTCTATCTTCATCACCCTCTCTCTCTCCCAGGCTTTTCACTGTATACTCTTTCTCTCCCTCTCCGGCTTTTCTCTCTATTCGCTCGCGTTTCCGCCAACCCCCTAGCATATATGTGTCCCTCCGCGCCTCTTCTGTCTCTCCACCCTCGAATTCTTTCCTTGTTGGCGCAGGACTGGAGGAGGAGGATTACCGGTCCTCATAACCCATTTCACAGTGGAAAAAGTCGCGGAGAGTCGCGGACGGAAGTCGGTCGATCGGCGCGAACACTACCCATCTCATTCGACGGTCTCGCAAGGCTATTCGCGATGAACGATCGCTGCCTACACGACTTTCCGCGCCATTTCTGCTTAGGCCAGCTCCTCTTTAAACTGTAGGGGGAGGACTTTCTAACGTGCAAGTCTGTTGGGTTTTGAGGAATTTGAGTGGGCTCAATTTTGTGCACGCAATGATTTCTAGACTGCGGAAATTTATGCAGGATAAAAATCATGTGCATCAGTTGCAAGGTATCTATCTTCTGCTGCATTTTTCAACTACCCATTTTTGTCAAAAATGCACGAAATCCGCAGTCTAATTATTTAGGTCCGATGATATACAATCTAATCGAGATCGTTGTTTGTTTACGAAATAGATATCCGTATAATACTCACTAAAAATGGTGCATTAATTTGTCCATTCTCTTCCCGAGCAACAAATGTTCCATCTGAAATCCTGACCGTAACTCTTCAGTCTCCAGTTGAAATCATCGCCTACTTCCATTACATTCAACAAGAAAATTAGCATCGATCTCGGAGAAGTGGCTTCAGAAACGTGCAAGAAAATTTCTAGAGAATTTGAATCCAGCATCATGGTCTGTCACGGAATCGTGAGAAGCACCCAGCAATGTTCAAGCCTATAAATTGAGTAATCAGATTTTCGCGCTCAGGGGTGAACTCTGTTAAAATTCGTGGCTCCAGGCGGTTTAGCGATCAGGTTTTCTCCGGGTACAAGCGCATCCCGACGCGCGTACGCGTCGGGCACGGTCGATTAGCATATCCTGAAATTGAGTCGCCTTGCGCGCGAAGCATCGCGCGGACATCTCTCGATCGGCGCTGGATCGCCGGCACGCCCTGCTGCACCACGGTGTTTATTCTCGCGTGCGCTGCATTATGCATGCATCCCCGTCGGGTATTAATATTGCGCGCATGGTATTCTAGAGCCTGGGTCGGGTCTACTGCTCCCTCTGCTGTTGGGAGAGGGAGGGAGAGAGGGAGAGAGCGCGAGAGAGTTTATCGACCACCGGACCTACGTGTACGCAACAAATCGCTTTAGCCGCGTATCCATCCGTCGAGGAAAAGCCGTGGAAACGCGAGACACGCGGGAGGGTACGGCCCCCGTAACCTTTGACACGAGCGGCCGTGCAAGATTACGACGGACTAACCCCGTGCAGACGTAGAATCTCTTTGAAGTCACCCTTGCTACTCAGAGCGAGAGAGAAAGAAGGAGACAGGAAGAGAGAAGAAGAGAGAGATGGAGGGAGGAGTACTCGGAGAAAGTTTAAAGCCTCGTTCGATATGGGCGGCCGACTTTAAGACCTTTCTTTCCCCGCCGGTTTCAGCGGGCTCGTTGCCTGCGACCCACGCGACGACCATAATCGAGGGGTGTGGCGCGCGAGCAAAGGTGTGTTTTGTGCCGGGTCTCTATCTCTTCGTGTTCCTCTTTTTTTCTCTCTCCCTCTCTTTCTCTTCTCCGTTTCTTACGACGCGGTCGTATCTTAAGTAATGACTCCTGAAGGAGAGCAGTCACCGATGACAGAGGAGGAGGGCGACAGAGGGTGGCTGGGTACACGTCTATCGCGTTTCACGCGACATTGCGCCCCGAGCCGTCGTTGTTGCTCTTTTTACGCCTTGTCGGAAGCAACAGGACGTAACGACTCGATCCTCCGCGCCCCCAACCGGTTCCCGACGAGCCCGGTCGTTTCGGGGTTGCGGGGGTGTGGCATCCGGTGCCAGATACCATTGCGTTTACTTGTGCACGGTTCATGGAGCTTCAGCTGCGATGGAACTGTAAATAAAATTCGGTGTTTCCTCGCTGTGTGTCTGTGACAACAATTTGACCGAACAATTAAATATTGTAAGTTAACATGTTGATTTCAAAGCGATACAAATTACTTCAATTCCTCGCGTGCAGATAGCGTCAAGAGGTATTAACTACTATTTGGTTGTCATGTTGCTTATCCAGTTACGGAGGAATTAAGAATAGTTCCGGAAGATGTTCGGAAAACCTATTAATAAGATTTTCAATAATTGTGATGTACTAAAAGGAAGCTTAAAAATCATCTTGTTCTTGTTAAAACAATCCCTAACGAAATCGTTATGCTAACATAAAAAATTGTCTGTGTTGAGAAGGAGGATCGATAGGGAGAACTCGACGGCATCGATCGCGGAACAGCAGCGCAGCGCGTGTTTCTCGCAGCTTCGAATTTCCCTTTCGACGTGTTCCTCTTTCTCTGGCCCCGTAATCAGAGGCGCAGCCCTCCGAAGCAATTTTACCCCTTTGATGGTAAATGGTCGGGTCCGAAAATCAGGCATCCGCCCTCCGCCCATGCCACGTGGCTCCTCTCCGCGTCGCAGTTGTAGCTCGTCTCGCCGCGACGGTTAACGATGGTTTTCGCCGTTTCCGTCAACCTCGACACGGGTTGCCGGCGTACTGTCAACTATCAGCGGCCAGACAATAGCGTGATTAGGGCACAATGTCCCCCTCCCTCTGGCTGGGTTTCCTCGATTGCTACCGGGCTGCCTTTCCGTTTCCACTGCAGAACGCGTGCAGTGGCCACAAAAGGACACGCTGCGAGCGAGTACGAGCAGGCCGGAGCGAGTCGGAGCGTTCCTCTCTGTCGCGGGGACCGGTCGTACCCTAACGTCGCGCTGATCTCTCCTTCGCTTTCTCTCCAGAGAACCGGAAGCCATTGTGTGTGCACGGCGACCGGTGTTTCTCTCGGTTTCTCCCACTGTTTCTCTCGGTCTCTTTTTCTCCTATCCGTCTCTCTGTCGCTCGCACCCTGTCTCCCGATTCGTGTCGTCGAGCCCGTCGAGGGAGTGTTGCGGCGCACGCCTGCGGGATGTCAACCACGCATTAACTTGATGTATGAGCTTCAGAGCCGCGACACTGTCTGCCTGATGGCTCCCGTTTACCGGCTTCGACCGGCCCCGGGAAAAGAACCCCGAGCGAGTTTTCGCGCCACGCCGCTCCTTTTCCAGAGCCAAAGAGCCCCACACCCCCTGAGGGCCAACGTCCTTTTGCATAGGATCTCTTTCAGCCAGTCACCGAGCTGTCAGCTTCTCCCCGAAGACCTTCAAGTTCGCTGCCATTGGTCCTCCCCCTCTCTCTCTCTTGTAACCTTGCCGGTTGCGCTCGAGATCAACGGCATGTTTCTCGAATTTTTCCTCCTCGTACCTTGCCACTGTTTTATTTAGGACGGTTTTTATAAGCTACAGACTTGGTCCATAGGTTTCACAATTTGTAATCTAGCTGTCTAATTTAGAATTTGCTTCTTATTAAAAATTCCACGGAACTTCCCACAACCAATAATTTCGAATATACCTCTTTGAGACGCGTTTAAGATTCACTAGGGAAGCTGAGTTTTAAGTTTGTTTAAATTTGGGTGACTCGATGAAAGATTTCAGGAGGAAAATTCCGGTAGTGTTTGCTCGGGGATAAATCAGCGAGGTGCGTGAGAATCTGCCGATTTTCTTCGGGGCTCATGGTGTTTACGCAACCAGTATGGTTTTCGCGCGATTTGCGTTGTTCCCCGGACAGCCTGTTCCATCAAACAGCGACGTACATCAAGGGGGATGCTGCCACCCTTGTGTCTCTTCCTCTCTGTCAGGCGTCGCGTCGCCTCGTCCCTGATGAAACGAGGCAGATTAGCTTCGGTCCCTGTTTGGGGAGCTGATTAGCCGGCGGCCCTTTGACGCTAGTCGGGCAGAATCTCCTGCAAATGACGATTCTCACCGTTTTCCGGGCTGTTTCACCGTGCACGTGTTGGGAACGCGGGAAATCCGAGGCTGTCAGATTTTTCATGGTTAATCAGCGGGGGAGAAGATCTTCCTCGGCGTTAAAACATTCGTTACGTCAGAATAACGTTCACAAAAAAATTCTACACTGAAATCTTTTCCTACTCAAACCTCTAACTCGGAGAATCAATTTTCTTTACTTCAAGGTAAATCAATTTGCAATAATCAGACTGCAGATTTTTGTGATATAAAAGTAGATGAAATATGTAAAAAGAATATTTCTCCAATACTGTTAATAGGGGGTGAAAGCAACCCCTTCCCCCAAGTTAAGCCAGTAACCGTCAGATCAATTACCTCGGAAATTGTTACAGTAATTAGAATGAAAAAGATTTAGTGTGCTATCGAATACCAACTTTGCAAATGTGAATCAACCTTTGACGGGTTCGTTTATTTAAAGAAACGTTTCCACCCCCGCGGCTGGTATTCTAACATCTCTCGCGCCGTTTCTATAGTAAACATTTTCAATTCAGCTCGCTCCGCTAGTCATACAATTTATTCCCCGAGAAGGTTCAATGCTCGCGGGACTGTTTCCATCGCGTTTCATCGGGAACCCGTAAAGCTGCTTGGAAGCGACCCGTCGAGCGTAAAGAGCCGGTCGTCCAGGTCCCGCGAGCGGGTACAGGGACGGTCGGACGCAGACCAGCCACGAGAAGAGATCGAATTTCCGTCCGGTCGTAAAGTTGGACGGGGATGAAACTAACTTGCCCGATGGCGGCCTCCTCGTTTCGAATTCTCGGTGCGGCGTTGTTACGCGGATCGGACGGGTCGCCGCGTCACACGGCCGGTCGAGCATACGCGCAGAAGGATTGTCCTCGGAATATATCCTGCGTAGGATCCCGAGGAACGGTCGCCAAAGGGGGTAAGGACATTTCGTTCGCTAGGGATGATTCGAGTCGACCGGGTTTTTTGTAGGACGCGTCCCACGGGTCGCGCGGATAACGACGGACCCGCGTCGGGTACACTCTGGATAACGCGTGACGTGTCCCTGACGCCATTTTTGTGGAATACCGTCTGTCATCCGATCGCTATATTTACGAGAAGTAGGCGTTCTCATTGAAGAAGCCTTCAAAAGTCCAATTCTCGACATAAGAATTTGGTTATTACAACATTAATATTTTAGGGTAATAATATTTCTGTACGATAGAGTGAATCTTCTCAATTCAGATGAGGAAAAAGAATCAGCTCAGTCGGATTAATGGTTTTCGAGATTAAAATTGTTGAAGTACACGCTGCAGGAATTAGATGCAGAGAAATGCCATATTCGGAGGTCTATATTTTCTAAACAAATTGGAATTTAACAAAACGATGACTTAAACTCCCCCTAATTTTCAATGTGACACATCATATTCAATTTTCAACAAAGTCGCCCACATCGATCACGATACATCGATCGATTTATCTCGGATCTTATATTCACTTTTCTCAACACCATCTGACCCAACGAGGCCAGAGTTACGTTTACCACGGACGACATGAATTTTTCCCTAAAATTTCCGTGAAACTGGAGAAGATCCCATGCATTGTCAGACACGCCCACGGAGTGGAATACGCAGACCGGGAAATTGAAAGGGTAAAGAGACAGTCTAGAAAGAATCATCCCCCGAATAAGAACGCGGAATGCAACGTGACCAGCCGGAGGCTCGCGGCGCTCTCGCGAGAGATGGAACCGGGGCCAAGAAAGATCGTTGGCTTTTCTTGGAGCAAAGAGAGGGCGAGCTGGTGGGTTTTCTTGGCGCGTCAGGGTTTCGCCGCGGGGTTGCGCAACGCGGCCGCCAGATGCCAAGTTGGCTGCGGATCAGAAGAGGAGACGAAGAAGCGGAACGTCGAGGAGGAGAGAGCCTCTAGATGAGAGACG
>CM052143.1:6246815-6434353 GCA_028454255.1 Halictus ligatus
CGAAGAAGCGGAACGTCGAGGAGGAGAGAGCCTCTAGATGAGAGACGAAGAGAGAGAGAGAGAGAGAGAGAGAGAGAGAGAGAGAGAAGGGGTTTAGAGGAGAGATCTGGGGGTGCGTTTTTGCGGCTCTCCCCCTGGCCCTCTCCGAAAATCTCATCCTCGACTGGATTTCGGGTTCGCGTGGAAGTCACGAGGCGTTGCTCCGGTGCGCGTCTCGACGTTTCGATCCGGGCCGACGCACGGCGTCGTCGCCCACCGTTGGAGGACGCGTGCCGGCGACCCCGTTTCACCTCTCCTCTTCAACTTCCTCTCCTCACTGCCTCTCTATCGGTCTCTCTTTCTCGCTTTTCGTCTCTCGATCTATCATCGGGACCAGAGCCTCCCTCGCGGTGACTTTATCCGATCTCGCCGGTTATACGTTGCTATCGCGATTCCGTGGCACGCTATAATGAAGATTTATAGGGAGCTTAGGGGTGGGATCATCGAGAGGACGGCTTATTGCCGGCTCCCGGAAAGTTTTCAAGGTTTAAGCACCCGCGTCTTGCGCCCCGTCTTTCTCTCTCCTCTCCATCGCAGTCAACGTCCTCGAGAGCGGCGGGGATGTGCAGGACAACACCGGTATATTAAACTTTTTATAGAGCCGGAGAGGGCAAGCAGTAAGAGGATTCTGTCATATTAAAATGTTCTCGGTACCAGAAGCCCCTCGTCCTGGTCCTCGTCCTCGTCGTCGTATTCCGCTCTCCCGAGGATAGAATCCTTATCCCCCGTCTCTCTTTCTTCTCTCCTCTCTCACCTGCGTCGCGCGTATTCGATAAAACCGTGGTTCCCATAGTCGTCCGAGTTTCGGTGGCTCGGTTATTATTGGCGCCGGAAGAATGTAGCTCTCGCAGTAAATAACATAGTTTATTGGCCCGACAGCCGCCTTTGAACCCACGCTCTGCCCCCCAAGGCGGTCGTTCCTCGACCGGGGAAATACGTACCTAACCCGGTGCAGCTTTCCGTCTATGCGGAAAAATCGGTTTTACGACGCCTTGTGGGCTTTAGTGCGCGAGCTCGATGGTTATCGGGCTTGAACTCCCGCTTTAAGCAGTTTATCGCGAGCCGAGATGCGGGCCCGAGCCGGTTCAACGCCTCTTTGCTCGCGTTCGGCGCGTGCAAATCGTGAAATCAACCCGGTGTCCGTCGGACGTCCAATAGAAACTGTTTAAGTAGTCGCTGTAATTGGCAATTTCGCTGTTAATCGCTTGTCCCGTTACTTATGCACGATTATCATCCACCTGTCTCGACTTGTCGATTTTTAGAAGTTGGCGAGAACCAGGATATCCACACCAGTCTGCTATTATCTTTGCTCTTACACTCTTCTTACCAGTATTTTCACGATCAATCGAATATTGATTACTCGAACAACGATTTCAATACCCTCGACTCACCACGGAACCTAGCCCACTGAAATGAAGTTAGGATTGAAGCTAAAATTGTACAGAAGCTGTGGAAAATCATTCGAAAGATAAAGAAAAGAAAACGAAAAAGCCGTGTTTGCATGAATGTTTTGAACGTTCGTGCTCGCAGTGGATGCACGAGGGTCTGCTTCGAGATCGTTATCGGGCCAGCGGCATCGTCTCGAGGATTGCGCAAAATTGGTCGGAGCGCGTGGATGCTCGAATTTCCGGAAGAGTCACGAGAGTAGATTTACTCGGGCAGGTCCGCGAGCGACGCATTTTATAGCAGGCGTATCTTTTCGCGCGCGACGAAACGCGAGACGCGGCAGCCGTGTTCTTGGTTCGCCGATTAGATCTAGCTCGCCTATTGAATTTCACGTTCGCGGTTCTCGATCTTCCGTTGGGCTGGCGCACGACCGACATAAATTTCCATTATCGACCCGGCTTTGTACACGACCCAGACGCGGTTATTGTCCACCGGCTTCCATATTCCTCGACGAGCCACTTCCTGAGATCCTTTTGCCGATGCCGACGAGGAAAATGCAAATTCCGATGCGCCTGCAGGGAAATCTGCGATTTCGGCTAAGGTGATTGCAAATTTCACTCTGCGAAAAAATTCAAGCATCTAACTCAAAGTTTGCTCTTTCAGTCGGGACAGAAATAAGAAATTCCTCGCTATTAAAATTCTAGATTACACTGTGAATTTTCCCGTGATGACAAATTTTCTTAACTCTCCGAAAATTCAAACGTTCTCTGCCAAGGCAAAAATACTGAAATTATCGCTATCAGTATCGACACATCGAATTTACCACATTCTGTGACAAACGCAACGACCGAGGTCTTTTGTTAAAAATCGATATACCAGCTATCTGCGACCATAAAATACCCGCCCCCGTTTCCAGAATATTTAAATTGTACCAGCTCCGCAATTTCTAACCAGTCCGGCAGATACGAAGGAATTCTTTGATAACGAAGTTTAACGTACGATCGCTCGGATTAGCAGGAAGATTATGGGGAATATAAAATTTCGACAAAAGTCCCGAGTTATCTGTAACGAACGGCCACGGAAGAGGAATCCCAGCGGAGATCGCGACCGATAGAGCACATCCAACGGCGCGAGATGCGTCGGATGTCGTTCGGGGATACGGCCGGTGGTCGGTCCGCGATAATAATCGCCGGTGTGCTGCGATCCGTGCGAACGAGTTCGATATCTTCTCGGAGATAATCCGTGCCGCGGTGATTCCGGCTGTTAAGTCGCTTTTAATCGAGCCCTCGGTAAGTCCGCGGGAGGACGCCGTGGCACGTAGCCACTCTAGGTGGGCAACCTAACCGTGTACACCGGCCCGTTTAGCATGCAAACTGCCGGCAGTCTCGGGGCGTTAAGTAATTGCGATGGGTAATCCACGGATATGGGTTATCGTTGCCGGGGAAACGCTGCTGTGATCTCGCCTCGCCTAATCGATACCGTCACGGGATCATCGAGATCGATGTCGATGCCCTGGTCGATCTATTCCGATATCAGGTTCATTTGATGGATGTTCGTTTGCATCGAACAATCAAGGTGATCCTCCTCGTTCTACTGAAATATTAACACATTAAAATCTACTCTTGATATTAAACTATTAAAATTCTGTCTGTTCGCTCGCTTGGAATGTTTTCGAAGAATATATTCCCGAGAAGAATTCTCATATTCTCGAAAAGAATTTGAAAACTCTTTCTTTTTGCAAGTGCAAGGAATTTCTTCGAAGGTATGGCGATTCTCGAAAGCTTCAAACTCCACTGACTCGAGCAGCGTGTATAATTTGGAAAAATCGTTTGGTGGACAAACTTCTTGGGCTCCTCAGGCCGCCAAGAATCACTGTACCTCCGAACCGACCTGCTCTCAGACCTAACCGAGCGACTTCAGTGTCCATCGTCGACAAGACTTTCTCGCCCGCGGCTAAAAAGAAAACGGTGGCCGAAAGCGAAGAGAGAACGCATTGCGGAGGGTGGTAGAAAAGGAGGATGGAGACGCACACACACAGACACACGCACGAGGAGGACCGTGGGCATGGTCAAGTTACGGAACGGTGCTCGAGAGCCGCTGGTTAATTCCAAAGAGGTCCCGCTTGTGTCGTCAAGCCATCCACTTGGACCGGCGCGGGAACTGGTGTCCGTAATCGCGGCGTTTTGTCACTGTTACGTTGAGAAAGGGGACGCGCGAGGGTTGGAGGATACATGGGACGAGCTTTTGCCCGTCGTCGTGGGTAGCCGAGACCTCGACAAGCTTCAAATTACTGCATTCCCTCTATATTTCTTTTATATTTCCCTGTACGGTGAGCTGAGAGCTCTAATTGCCCTGTGGGGCACTGCCGTTGGCTCTGGAGCCGACAGGCCACGCCCATGCTGCTCTGCATTGAAAGGAAAATACTCTTCTGTTGTTACTTCTCCTCAGTTATTACTATTACTACCTTACTATTGCTGATTTTCCGTTATTAGCATGTTGTTATTATTGCATTCTTTTGTTAATGTATGTATAAATGTAGACCGTTAAGGTAATCTGATATGGTGGCGGTGGTGATATGGAGAGTATCCTTCCCTTTATGTTCTCTCCTAACTTCTATAGTTTGCCTGTGTATACTTACTGCTCTATAGAGTACTACTTCAGCTTCGTTGAGAGCCACAAAGCTATGTCTCTTCAGGCTATTGTACACAGAGAGGAATAAAGGTAGATGGTTCCGGCTTACTAATTCTTTTATCAAGAAATACAGAAATTTAGAAGATCGAGTGATCTCTCCTCAAACAGCGTCAGGTCACCACAATAGATCATGCAGTCATTAGAAAAATAGAGAAATGGGAAAACTGACGAGCAGTGGAGACTGCTCTTCATTTTCGCTCGAGAAATACTACACAGCCGGGAAAGCAATTTTCCAGTCAATCGGAGGAAACATGAACCCGTACGGAAGCTCTGTGGCGACTCGCGCGACGCAACAGAGGGAGTCTACGCTTCCAGGTGTGGAAGCAAGAGAAAGACCGATGGGTCCTCGCTATTTGTTACCGGTCCCGGGTCCCAGTAGACGCGGAATAACGAGAGAACGTCGTCGGCGAGGCCCTAGGTGTCGTACTCGAGTGTGAATTTTACAAGAGCCGACGCGTAAACGAGGAGGAGGGTGTCGCGAACCGAGGCTAAAAGGGAACCGCCAAAGGCAGCCGTGTTTCTCCGTTGCTGCGTTCCTCGCCGCAACACAAAGCTCCGAGTCAAAGCGGAGTCGTGGCGAGAAGGGAGAGAGAGAGAAAGAGAAAGGGTTGCACCGCGAGAGTCGTCGAGCGCGTGTATGCGATCGAAGCGTGTGCACGCGACGCGGAAACGACGCGCGTCGTCGCGCTGCAACGGTCCGAGGTCTCCGGGAAATATTTGCGAATTCCGCGGCGCGAAAAACAAAGCCCGAAAACGCACAAAGAGCACCCGTGTTCCCTATCAAACGCCCAAAGGCAGCTGCGGAAGTCGCCTCGAAACGCGGTAATGGCGGACGGTTGCGTAAACACCGTCGACGATGACGGACGGAACCGGAATTTCTTTCGCGCCCAGGAATATCCGTCGCTGGCAAGCTCTTCCGTCGCGATTTCGCGAACTCTGTGCAAAAATTTAATGAAAATTCATCAAGCGTTCGTAAGCTTATGGATCAAACGCAATTACTAATTTTTCAGCAGCCATTCCAAATCGTGTACGTCACTTTGGCTTCGTTTGCAAATCTTAAAGGGTAGCTTCCAGATGAAATAAGAGCTAGATGTACCCAGGCAGACGGTTAGATCACCCACATCACGAATGCACATAACATTGCTGTTCCTTCTAGCCGCGGCGATCTCGACGTCTTTTCGCTAAAGGAGCGAATCAAAATGCAGTCGCACGCGCGCGCGCTCGTCGGGCCATTCGCGGCTCGAATTCGCGAGCTGGCTTGTTTCGCGAGAGAGGCGAGTCACGTGTCGGTTACACGACGAATTACGCCACACGGTGTGTAGAAAGCGGTCTGCGTGGAGCCGCAGAGAGCCGTGCAGGAAATCGCGAGCGATCTGTATTAATTTCGAGGTGCACGGCGCCGGTAATCTGGCGAGCTTCGCCGGCCAGACATTATCAGGTTCTCACGCACCTGCGGACCGGGCGCGCCGTGGTCAGTAAGTATGACAAATGGGACGAACATGAAAAGAAATTATTGCAGAAGTTGGAAATGTCGATTATCGAAAATGATTAAAATTTTAACAATCATATTCCTTCTCTCCTGCCTATTCCATTCACGTTGCGAATTGTTTAAATAATCAACAATTTATATATATGTCCAGCTGCGTATAATTCTAAAGCATCTAAATTTTCAGGTCACTGATTTTCCCCTCAACTTGTGCAAACATTGACCACCGCGCGGCGTATTTTCGAATCGCGTGACCGACACGCGGAAACATTGTCGCAGGTCAGTGACGTGAATCATCGAGCACGGCAGCAGAGAGCGGCTACTTTGCCAAGACATTCTCCGGCAGGTTTTTCATCAGAGGCGGCTCGACTCGGGGCCAATTTCCCTGAACGCTTTCGAGCGATTCTCGGCTCGTAAAGCCTCCCGGAATCGCGTTCCCAGGCAGCTCGTCATCGACCTGTCGACCCCCCGAGGCGACCGGGGACAGCGATATTACCATTTTTCGCCTGGGAATGTCGCTTTAGTTCGGCTTTTCGCGCCCCGTAGCCGTGGGTCGAATTAAGTCGCGCGGCCGTTCGTAATGAAAATAAGCCGGCCGAAAAGGGTTGAAAGTTTTTTACGGCCCGCGTAAACGCTTCCAGCTTTACCGAGCCGAGGCAGTTTCTTATTTACGGGATTAGTCCCACGGGCGTCTCGTGAATTTCGGCGGCTATTGCTCCGGGCAGACGTGATGTATGACGCGTGAAAGGCTACTACGGCCCTTTAGGCTGTTCCATTACTGGCGCCGCCGGTCCCTTATCGGCGGACACGGTGTTTTCTATTTTATCAGGACCTGCAACTGGATGCACTCTGGAGGCTATCGTGGAAGCATCGAGCGTGTGTCCATAATTGATCGACGATCTAACCGACGCTGGATCGCGATAGATCGCAGAAGAACCACTTTCCGCCAGAAGCCAGATCTAAGACAGATCGTGATCTGGATGCTGGGACCGATAATTTATTTATTTATTTGTTTTAAACCAAGTGATTTATATATCAAGTACAGTGTTATTACATTTGGCTTACACTCAATAGGTTTACATTGTTTCTAAATTCTAACGGAACATTGTTTAAGGAAATTATAAATTATTTTCAGTCCTTTTATATCAGGTTTACATAGGAAGGAACTAATTCAAAGAGGAAAACAGTACTTGCTTTTGAGGAGCTTTGTTTCCAATGTGTTACGTTCATTTTCATAGTGTGGCCATTGCCATAGAACATGATTCAGGTCTTGGAGTTCTGCTCCGCTGGGACCGATAAGAGGGCGTTCAGTCCTGTGCAAGCTAAACTGCAGCGTTGTCTTTCTGCGTGCATTTCGGGACGTTAAGTCAATGAATGGAAACGAAACAAAAATGGGAACAATTTTTTTGTGTATCGGAACATAGGCAAGATGCAGAATCTTTTCTTCATCTCGCTACTTCTCCTCGGTTCGCCAAAAACACTGTGGCGAAGCATCGGACCGAATTCTGCGGAGAAAGGGGATTTCCGAGGATTATATCAGGGTAATAAAAAGAAGCGCACCTATTCGCAGCGTTGCGCGGACTAGTCTTTATTGGGTTCTCTCCCCGGTCATTTCGAGTTTTAAGGCCGCCATTAAGACCTCCGCTACGGCATTTGCATTCGGCTGGGAGCCGTGGCTGACATCACGCGCTCATTCTGCCGGAGACACGAGGCTCCGTTAACGCGGAACATGGCCGTGTCATAAATTCTACGGAATAAAGAGGGGCGACGGCCGGCTGTCTTGGCGTATAAATACCGCGGGCCCATTAAAACTTTTCGCGTACTTAGTCGGGAATTTATTTCGGGGCGGCCACGTGTGTCCGGCCATCGGAGACATGCTCGTAACCGTTTTATGGGAGACCAGTTTGATTTGTCTATGGGGTACGACGGGATTCCATGCTTTCGATGGCCACTGGTTTTTCATGATCGTACTTCCAGAGATATTTAGTGGAATGATCTCCAAGTAGAAAGTTGTAGAGTGGAATGTCCTTCGAGTAGAAGGTCCTATTGTGGAATGTGTGTTTCAAGCAGAAGGTCCTTGGTCAGAATTCTCTAGAGTAGAAAGTCCCAGAGTGGAATGTGCTTCAAATGGACCATCCTAGAGCAGGGTGGTCCAGAATAAAAGGTCCTACAGTGGAGCGTGTTCCAAATATACCATCCTAGAGCATGGTGGTCCAGAGAAAAGCTCCCAAAATGAAATGTACTTCAAATGGACCATCCTACACCAGCGTGGATCAGAGTAGAAGGGCCTAGAGTGCAATGTGTTCCAAATATACCATCCTAGAGCAGGGTGGTCCGGAGAAAAGGTCCCGAAGTGAAACGCGCTTCAAATGAACCATTTTACAGCAGCGTGGACCAGAGTAGAAGGTCCTAGAGTGGAATGTGCTTCAAACATGAGGTCCACGATCAGAATTCTCTAAACTAGAAGGTCCCAGGGTCGAATGTGCTTGAAATGGACCATCYTAGAGCAGGCTGGAATCAAAGGGTCCTAGRTCTGAATGTTCAACCCAGCGACCCTAGGCGAGGGCCCGCTAGATAGATCAGCCAACGCTTCGTTCTCGTTCCTGAGGTCGGCTAAATTAGCAAAGAGTTAGCGGTTTCATGGTGCGTTGGCCGTTGAACGCTCGCAGAGTTCTCGAATTAGAATTCCGTTTGGGTGCTGGCCACCGAAACGGCGCTTCGTGGGCGTGATATGCGTGTCACCGTCGCTGAAACTTTGTAATCGTCTTCGTTCTCGCGAGATCTAGCGCGCTCTCGCCAAAGAAACGCTGCGGACAAGATAACGATCCGTCTAAACAGAGCCGCCTTCCTTGGAACTGTTATGACACGTTTGCGAGGCGTTCTGTCACGCTGCCGGGATTCGATCCGGTTACACACGGAAGCCTGTAAATTTTTTCTCTCTCACTCACACACTCGACGATCCTAGTTTACCGGACCTTATTCCTTCAGCTTGCAACTGCGCGGCAGTGTATGTGCATACGCGAGACGGGTCTGTCGCGATAAACGGTCTTTTTCACGGCCGATTCCGCTGGCGGCGTGTTTGCGCGTGAAATCGGCCGCACGATCGCGATAAAAAGAGATTATCTCTGTGCTCGCGTGTGATCCGCTCACGGACAACCTTGAACAGTCTCTCTCGACGAGGTCCGCGAGGCAAATAAACCTCCTTCGAACCTACCTCACGCGTTTCTTCAACCTCCACGTACACGTGTCCCAGAATTTATGTAAATTTTGTCAGAAATCTTCTTCCACACAATAATCTTAAACGAAAGGATTAGATGACGTTATTGAGGGCGAGTTGTTGGTGTATCATCGAAGTATCTGTTGCGGTCGAAAGATCCATTAAAAAGTCCTTAGAGCCATGTGCCGTGGAGGTTCAATACTTCTGGAACAATCGTCGGTAGATAACGTGTCAACTATCTTATTGCAACCTACGAGATTTTCCATAAGCATAGTGAAGCTGTCATTTAAGAGGCTCGATGGCACCGGAGCGGAGGCGTTGTGCATCGACCTACTACGGGGGTCAGAAAAAGCGAAAAAACGGCGCCGAACTTCCGTAACGCTATTGTGTGCCAGGTTCGGGGAACAATGGAGGCATTAGCGGGTTGAAAAGCTTGCCTGAATAAAGAGGAGGCCGACAGGTATTCGCGCATGTTGGCGTGCGCACGCACACGCACGCATGCACACACACGAGCGCGCGCGCCCGTGGAAAGAGCGGCTCGCGGTGTGGCGCGCGGTGCACTTGCATCGAGTGCATAAAATAATCAGTCAACGACCGCTAAGCGGCGAGCGAGCTAGGCTAAGCGCGCGCGTTGCTACTTTTGCGTCAGGGTCGCGCTCGGCAACGTGCCGTAACGTTGAGCTAGGTTAGTAATATCGCCTCTCCCCGCCGGAGCTATTTATTAGCTCTATTCTTACGCAGCAGCCAACCAGCACGCGCGCGGACACCACGCTCCTCTTCGTCGTCTTCCTCTTCCTCCACCTCCTCTCCGCCTCCTCTCTCGCGTTTTCTGCTCGTCGCTAGGCATGACCGATCCCTCGTCAACTGATAAAGTCGATATCGGGGCGCAGTCCTCGTTTAGATTCCAATTCCTGGCCGGATCTACGTCGCTCTCCTCTTGTCTCTCTCTCTCTGTGTCTCTCGCTCTCCTCCTTTCACTATTTTTCTCTCCCTCGTCTTCTCTCGTTATCTCTAATCGGACGATTGCCTCGGGTGTCTGTTTCAGTTACCAGGCACCGCGAGCCTCTCCCATCGAGCAGCCATCGATAAACCAGTGTTACGTAGCTGGGAATTTTCCTCCACGCGAAAACAGATTGTACTATCTGCTCCTGGCTGAAAGAACGACACACTGTTTTCATTTCCGAGCTCTGTTTTCGATGCTCTGCGCGCGCGCAAAGCGGTTATACGGACTTGTTGCCACTGGCTGGTCTGCTTGTGTCTGACCTGGCTGTCTGGATCTACTTAAAAGCATCATAGAGGCTCCGGTCGATTTCGGATTTTTTATGTTTAGGTTGTTGTATCTTGTTTGAATTTTCTTTTTTGAGGTGTCTGCGGATGGTTTCGATGTTTGCGCAAACTTGCAAACATTTAAGAGACGAATCATAAAGTCGTAGATATGAAGAGTTTGTTGTAACTGTGACATAAGAGGCTCTTGATTTAGTACTTTCTATCACCGTGTGACAGTTCTACTGATAACTTTGTGGATGTTTTCGTGCACTTATATCGCAATAAACAAGATACACACAGGAATTTTATTTCCCGGAATATACACAGGAAACTAACAGGAGATTCATACGATGATTTCGATAGGATATTTTCTGTAATTGCGTCCCTAACTTCTATATAACATTTTGGGCAATCAGTTTCCCAATGTTTGTGCAAACTTCCTTCTCAATGGACGAACTCCAAGAACGTGGGCGGAAGTAGAATTTCCATTTCGCGTAGCAGTCAAAATATAGAAGCTTCCTGGCTTCCCGATGCCCAGTTTTCGGATGTTTGCGCAAACACCCACTTGACGAATTCCAAGAACACCGCCGCAAATAGCATTCTCTATCCCGCAATAGCCGCGTCCACGGACGGAAATCGCCGAAATATTAAAATCCTATCGACGTTTACGCAACGTTTGGCCGCTCCCCAAATTGTCCGCAACTCGAACCGCAACCTCCGCGAGTTTGCTACAACGTCGCCGGGTACAGAAACGAACGGCGACCATTTTCGAGCGGGAAGAGGGATCGTGGCGTGTTCGGCCAAGAGTTCACGGGGTACCGTAACCCGGTGCAACCAACGTAGCAGCGATCGTCTGGGCATAAAAGAGGGCGTCGCGTACATCTGTGTCATCGCGGTTTGTTGCGGCGCAGAACGCGCGGCGTTACGTCGCGTTTGCGTTCCCGGTAAACATGTTTGTTTGCTCTTGTCGCGGCTCGCCACATACATGTCTCAGCCAGTCGGGACTGGTTTTTGCGCTAGGTTAGTTAAGTGTAATTCCGTCTGGCGAGGTTACATTGTATTCCGGGCCGGCTCACGCGGTGCCCACGCGTACGGTTCGACGATGCAGGCAGGCAGGCACACACGAGTAAACGTGTTATCTCTCTGTTACGTCAGAAGCCATACGAACTTGCGAGCAAGCGAGCGAGCGAGCGGATTCGAGCGCGCAATAAACTCGCTACGTGGCGACCGTGGCTACGTGATGGACCGCGTGTAACTCCTTTTCCATTCCGGTTCGGCCTGCCTCGTGAATCACGGAGCCACCTAAGGACCTATTGCGCCGCAACATGCAATAACAACGCTTTATCGCACACCTACCGGCGGAATAATAATGATCCCGCTCGAATATAATCGAGACTCCATGACCGGGATTCGAACAGGATGTCTCTTTCGTTCTACTCCCTTCAGAGCACACTTCCGCTGCATCTTCTGTCCCTGATAATTTCTGTTTGAGGGCGAAACAGGGATGAGCGATCCTCGCAAATTTCTATTCCCAAGACGCGATAATTAGACACATCAATTGAGTCCTTAGAGGATCAGACGGGTCTACCGGTGTTTATTTGGGGGATGATTTCTAGGAGATGAACCGAATTTTTCAGCAGTTAATACATTTTCAGCACTTTAACTGGGAACATTGTTTCTATCTTCCAGACGATACTAATCGAAATCCCTTGCTACAAATATCTCATACCGATCTAAAGATGCCAGCTTTTCACCCTAAGCCTTCCAGCAATATTCTGCCATCCTGCAAAAATAATCATCTCATTCTACCTTCAAAACCAGCTTCGGGATCAATCTATTGGGGCTACTGTGAGCGAATTAAATCTCCTGAGACCGTTTACGAGACTCCAATCTCGAAATAGCAAACGTCAATGGACGCGCGCAGTTAATGTGTATCTACGGGAAGAATTTAGAAAATTCTTTATTAACGAAAGAAGCTTTGTCGAGCAGAAGAGGTCGCGTAGCTGGCAGCAGGATCCCGCCAGAAGCTCGTTACAGTCGTCGGCGGACGGTTAAATCGTAGTTCTTGTTAGCCGAATTGGATAACGAGTCATTCGCGTCGAATAATTGGCCGTCGTCGCAGCGACGAGCAGCGTAAGACAAATCAATTTCGTCGACGATCTAGGTAGCACGCGCCTTCGTCGCCCGATATTATTATTATTATTATTTCTCTCTCTCTCTCTCTCTCTCTCTCTCTCCGTCTGCCTCTGTCGGTCTTCCTATCTCTATCCCTATCGCATTGTTGCAACATGTTCGCCTAGTCGCGGGTAAACACAGTCGTTCTAGCGTATTGGCTAGCCGACGGTCGAGTTTTTCTTGGGCTAGGTTAGGCACACTTATCGTCCGGTATCGGCGGTGTTTACCACTTCACCGTCTATTCTTACACGACCGACGCTGACCGAGAACGTGAACGAGTCTACAAGTAGCATACACTCCCGTTCATAAGTCGATCAGGCGTTTACATCGATAAGTGCAGCAGCCGCAGAAAATTGAGCCGGCTCGTTACGTTACGTAAACAGTGAAAGAGCTGCTCGTTAATTTCGCACTCCCCGCGAAAACCTAGTCAGACTTTTCCCGAAATACCCTTTCCGGTTTCGTTCGATCCGATGAGCGCGAAATCGCGTGCTTTGTTAACCTTGTTGCAGTTTTCGGTTGAGCGTTCGAAACAAACTATTCTGAAAAGTGCAGCGAGAACTGCAAAAATGTCATCGATGCCCGAGTTTGTTATATTTTCTTTTTTTTTGGTTCGCTTTTAAAAACGATTTTGCGAGGTGCAGAATTTCACGGTTTCACACCGAGATAAAGAGGTTTTGTGAAATTGTTTGGTTGCTCTGTGTACGTATTTTTGTCGGAGCGAACAGTTGTCGGCCAACTTGTGGATCGTAGTGTACGCCACAGCGGTTACCGTGCACACAATGGACACACCTGTGTGTGCACCGTGGCGTCTGTGTTCTGGGCGTATGGCAGGTCGTGGGAGAGGATATTGTAAAATCGTGACTCTTGGAATTGCTGCGTTTTAACCCTTTGCACTAGAAGCCATTTTAACTCCAAAACGAAACATTTTTTTCGACCTAGAACATTTCCCTTCTATATATATATTTTCGTGCTATACGTACGAAAATGATCGAATTTACTCGTCCAGGACCGAAATGTTTAGTAATTTATTAAATACAAATAAATTTTATAATGTCAAAAATATTTTGAATAATCGTACAGGAATTTTTCGAGTCCTAAGAGTTAAATGGTCCTCATTAAGCAATTATAATAACAGCTTGACTCGTAAGAAGTGTTTATGTAATCCCGTATTTTGATCAATTGGCTTGGGCCGCCATTGAGATCCAAATAATGCGAACGAAATTCACAAACCAAAATTCTGGGACCAGGTTCTACCAAATTCTCAATCTGTCAATTACGTAGCTCACATCAGATAAATTTCTAGTGCAGATGAAAGGATCGCTCCACATAATCACAATCGTTAATTTCCGTAACATCTAACACAGTTTTTGTTATTTTGTAGTAACAGTTACAGCATTTCGAGCTCTTTCCGACACCTCTATCTCAAAATGAAAGAGGCGCAAACGACTCTGAACGTTAACTAACAGCTTTCACTCACGCGTTTGAACTATGCCAACGCAGTTTTATCTCGACGTTCGTTGTCAGCCGTAAAGCCGTTCGTTCTCAGGCATCCCGCAACTAAAATGAACCCACGCGAACCGTCCCCGACGACGCTCAAGCCGCATAAACCTTCGCATCATCTCCGAATCATGCAACTAAGCTTAACGAAGTATCAGAGCCCGCTTCTTATTACCAGCCGTAAAAATTCTGCCTGTCAGTCGTCTTTAAAGTATAATGAGCACCGCGAAACCCATTAACACCAAGTCCGCGCACGAACATATTCTTAGTCACTGCGATCCATTCAGACTTCGCGGGGCGGGGGAATACAAGATCATTCCCCATAGAAATCGGCAAGAATCTCCGAGCGAGTTAGAAGAGGGTACACGGCGCGGCAGCTTCGGCTCGTGTTCTCCGATGTTATCCGCGCGGTAATTAGAAGCGGCGTGTTTCGCTGGCAGCGGGACACGCCGATAAGTAATCTCGCCGGTGGCAATAATTCCTGTTAGTCCGAAAAAAAGGGCCGACGACCGTTTCTTAATTAGACAGCGGAGCGCCGGCGGTCACGTGTGCACGTTGCATCGCGCGTAATGAACACGTACGCGTATGCACGCGCTTTTCTCCTCTTCTATGCTATATTCACGGAGAGCGGGAGAGAGAAAAAGAGAGAGAGAGAGAGAGAGCGTGCCTCCGCGGAATCCCGCGGGAGAGGGAACGGTGTCGGTAGTGCAGTAAACTCGTGCTGCCGGATAAATATACGGTATTATGTAAGTTGTTTGCGAGCCAGAGAACGCGCACTAGAGTACACAGAGGGACGAGAACCGCGAGAACAAGCCGATCTCTTCGGATCTAGCCTTCTTCGACGCGTTGCGCAACGATCGAGAGCCGATCGAGCCGATCGAGCACGCTCGGCTTTTCCAAATCGATCGCTGTTTTCCGATCGAAACGCTCCGTCAGCTTTTTCAAAGTCTTGCTAGGTCTCCGTCGCCTTATCTTCGCTGCCGGCGATAATATTTACCCGTTTGTGTCATCGGAAAACGTGAGTTTTTCATAACGTGTTTGCGCTGGAAAATTTCGAACTGTGGAAGTAAACGTCATATTTCAGGGATTTGTGCGCATTTGATATGTATAATCCGCGGATATTTATGGAAAATAAAAATTGTATAAAACGGGAATGAAGTAAATAGTTCCTTAATCATTTTAGTAATTACACAATAACACGTTTCTACACTTAATCTGTTAACTATTTTAAATTGTACCTACGCGTTTCTAAAGTACATGAAATCCGCATTCTAGTTACGCAAGCGCGTTGACCGAGGTTTTATTTCCAAGAAAATCGAATTTCTGAGGCTTCTGATCACGACCGACCGGTTCTACTTCTGCTAAATACTAATGCACAAGACTCTCAATTCGAGTTAGCCTTTTCCCCAGCCCCCACGTTCTCGGCAACGTCGCTGTGCTCCAAGTTACGATAACATAAAAATTGGCTGGGCTCTGTTTCCTTTCGCGATCAATTCAGCAGCTGTCGAACCCGATCGAGATCATCATTAAAGAGGAAACGCGAGCTAAGGACGCGTGTGACGCGCACCCTTTGTCAGCCGACAAAGCATCGAGCTGCCTGGCGTGGCAGCTCCCGTTCCCCGAACCCGATGAAAGGGAAGAAATTGTATGAAATCGAATTGTACGACGATTAACACAACCAGCCGACGCGTTTGGTTCCTCGCGCGGAAAAACTTGACGAGTTGACAGCTCCCGATATAAAGACTCGAAGGGAGCACGCATCGGATCGATTGAAAATTAATCCTCATTGTCAGGACCTGGGGCTTGCATCCTGGCAACGAGAAATGCACCGGAGCGATCATGGGAAAAATTAGTTTCGTAGGAATAGCTTTTTAGTCGTCGCGACGCGACGCGCTTTATCAGTGGACTCTTTGTGCGAGCTGGAGCTATTTATTAGCAGATATATACCGAATTTAATATGCAATTGTTGGACTTATTTATTCGTTCAGTTATTAATTTGTACAATTTTTAGTGGTACATCAGCGAATATGGTGGACTCTTTGCCGACACTCTTACAGCGCATTTATTGATTCGTACGCTTTGTAATATATTTGCACTAGGCAAATATACATGAATCTCCACGTTGGAATTTTCCTCGAGTCTTTCGCACAGCGGTTATTCCACTATAATTGAACCGACTCCGACTCTTCAGATTATGTCCGTCCGCGACAGGTGAATTCTCCCTCGTGATGAAAATAGAAATACCGTGGCATCTAATCGATTTCACAGTTACATCCGTCGATTAATCGACTCGATTACCGCCGCGAGGGCCAGTTTCTCGCCAGGACTGTCATTAACTTCTCATCGAGTACGGCAAAGAGCCGATCGAACGTTACATCACCAACGATCGGTTTCGCGGTGTGCAAAGGGTTGCGCAACGCGCTCCGTCCCGACAGGACCAGACGGAGACGCGTGGAACGATCAGAATCCATTTCGGATGCAACGATTCCGCGATCGTGCAGGAATCTCTGGCCCCTGATCGAGAACCGGTCTTCGATATCGACGGGAACGCCTTCGCGATTATGTAACTGCCGTGTCGAGTCGTAACAATGAGAAACCGTTCTCCGATTTCTTTTTCTGATTTTACTAACTGAGTTATTACATGGAAGCGAGACGTCTCTGCTGAGAATTTATTTTCCGATGAGTCACGTTGCAGAAATCACCGTCTAGAGCAAGCAGAAGGTGCCCTTTATGCGGGGAGTATTGTGTATTGGCAGTGAACGAAGTCTGTCTATTACGCGCTCGATGGGCGTGGTTTTGCAGCTCTCGATTTTTGTGGAGACAGAACAGTGCCCCACAGAGCAATCTATGCTCTTGTTAATCATTTTAGATGTTGCTAGAGTTTTAATTGAAAATTTAGTGATTGAAGACCACGCATTTTTCTGTATCAATATAAAATGCCTCGAATGGGGCGTGACTTGGAAGCTCTCGATTTTTATGGAGCCTAGACAGTGTTCCACAGAGTAGTCTCCGTCCCCATTCATCATTCTCTATGTTGCTATAATTCTCAATGAAGTAAAGCAGTGCTAGAAGACTACCTATTTCGCCCTCCCAATATACAATGTCCCGAGTGGGCGTGGTTTTACAGCTCCTCGAGTGAATCGGAATCGATGCCCTATAGGGCAGTGCACGCCCATACATATTCTATATTATAGCACGAGCCTCTACATTGTTGTATATCTTCCCAGCCCTGGACATAACAATGGAAATTTATCTATTTCGTTCCCTCCCACGTGAAGTGCCTCGAGTGGGCGTGGCTTCGCAGCTCCGGGCGGAGTTAAAACAACGATCCCAGCTTTCTGCTACGTTTTACGTGGTTTACATCGAGCTGGCGCGCTGTTGCCGTTGGAAAAATGGAATCTAGGTGAGCAAGAGGGAAGTGTGCTCGCAGTCGGCGATCGGAGAAACAATTTGCTCGGCGGAAGAGAGATTTGAGGGGTCAGCGAGAATGGAGGGCGGCCTCCGCGAGAAATCCGGCTTGTCTCTCGAACGGAATAACGGAGGAAGGAACACGTATAGCACTCGTCCGGCCGAGTATCCCCGAGAAGCCCGGTTCCCATCATATTTATGAGACACCCCCGGGCCGGCCGCAACGCGGGGGATCAAATCAGGGTAGGAGAGAGCGACGTGTGCCGACCGTATTCGCATGGTCGCGGCACCGACGTGACCTGCACGACCGAGAAATTGCCTGAAAGCTCACGTCGCACGCTCTTCAAACGAGGAAATCCAACGTCTCTCTCTCTCTCTCTCTCTCTCACTTTCTCTCTCCCTCTCTCTCTCTCTCTCTCTCTTTCTTCCCTACAACATCCATCCCTTTGAACCTGTCGATTCTACTCCCAAAAGGCGGCTGCTGCTGTTGGATAGAGGAAGGGGACCAGAAGAAAGTCCCGCTTCGCTTTTCTATCCGTCACACGCACCGTTTTCTCCTCGAGGTTCCCCGTTCCTTCCGGGAAACGACATCCCCTTTCCCATCCCGAAATCGCGGCGCATTCGTACGCAATCAAGCGCTCGTTCCAGGCCCGGTGAGGGCGTGGAAATCGCTTTTGGGAATGACACTGCCTGCCGGTGGCGCGCGGGCTGTCGCGATGTTCGTCAAGCTTTCGAAAGCTTCAATGTTTCCGAAGGCGTGCCACTGGTCCCTTTGCTCCCTTGAAAATAGTTTTTATCTTGACCTGGAAAAAATATTTTTCTAGAACACCAAATGCAAGGAGGTTGAAAGAGTACTCTCAGCATTATGGATATTAATCATTTTCATTTCATTCAGCATATGACTTTACACTATAGTGGTAAGCATTAAGGGTTACCTTCACCACCTTTGTCATGCCATTCGACTTGAGAAATAATATACACTGTAAAAAATTTTTAACAGAATCAAGGCAAGTCTCGTCATCTCTTCAGAATGTCTTCAAGAATGTGTCTCCGCACCATATTTTCTCTATTACAATTAATGTATAGATAACCTAGTGCAAAATCAGTGCAAGCGCACTGTCTCGTTAGGACCCTTGTTCTCTCTGGTCCTGTCTGCAGACGAGCCCTCTTGATCAGCTCGTAAACGGTGCAAAATCGCTCAATCTGCGAACTGCGTTGCACCTCGGCTCGCTGAACGCACAAACTGCAGCATGACATCATCGTGTCTACTTCAGCTCGGTTAACTCGATACTGCATTTATTTTTACCGTCCAGTGGGAAGTCTTGTTACATTGTGGCAAACTTAACGAGAGCCATTAGTCATATCTGCTTCCCGGCGATCCCTGGTACGATAATTATTAGTTCCGCGCCGGTCAAGATATCGTCGGGTACGTCGAATTCTATGATTAATACAATTACGTTGTGCAATCCGGCTGTAATTGTTAGGCGACGGCTCGTTGCCAAGTGGGCAGAGCCCCGTGTAAGAGGTGTAAAACGTCTCCGGCGAGACTTCTCAGCGAGAAGAGAGAGACTTCTCTCTCTCTCTCTCTCTCTCTCTCTCTCTCTCTCACCGTTGGATTTTTTGCGCGTTACTTTGTTTCCTCGAGCCAGCTGGTTCGCCGGTTCTCTTTCTGCCGGGTCTCTCTGCTACAATGGAGCACGTGCTAACGCGGAACAAAGCTGCTCGTCTGGACCCTCCTTAAGTCCACGACGTGTACGGGCCGGTGTGTATACGTACGTGTTCTCCCGCGTGTAACGGCTTTCAAAAGACCCTTTTGTAGGACATCGATGCCATTCGAGAAACAGGATTTCTCGCACGCCGGAACGAACAGAGCATTGCTCGGATGCGAGGATCCCGTCGTGTTTCACGATGTCACTTTGTTCAGGTGGTCGGACGCTGTCGATCTCTGCTATGGATCACCTGCACACTGTTGTGGGACTTTATCGAATAACGATCAGAGTTATGTCGACGGAAATGGTTCGATAAACCCACAGGGAAAAACTTTTGCTCCGGAAGCTGATAGACCGCTGATCACAATGAATTCTCGGTATATGTCCACAACACGGGTCTCGCCAGCGTCGTGTATCGTCCAGGAGACATGTCCAAGGCCTCTCGATAGTGGGGATAATTCCGCGACATTTATGATCCAGGTCTTGGCGGCATATGTAGAGAAATGACTGTATCTGATTAGCTTAAGTTGGTTTCATTCAATGCAACGTACCATTTTTATAAAATCTCGAAACAATTTTGGAGAAGGAAATCATGGATTAGGATAGCGCTGATATAGTTTGGCAGGCGAAACTGTGGGACGATTTCGTAAACAGAGGTGCGCTGCCAAAAATTATCAGTCCCTCGCGAACTGTCGATGGGCCCTTCGGGAGCTCGAAAGAGTCCCGGGCAGCTTTCGACCCTGATGGACCCCTCCTTCTCCCTTCCTTTTTTTTATCCATCTTTCTGGGCCTTTCCCGATTTCTCTCTTTTTCCGGCCGTTCCTGTGAAATAATAATGGCTGCTCAGGTAACGTCTGCGCCCCGGGTAATCTCCTTAACGAAGAATTGTCCCTTCTGGTTCATGAGAGACGCGTACTCGGGCGGCGGGGGGAGTATGGGAAGATGTGCTTCCACCGGCGGCGGATCCAATAAGCGGCTATCTGATACGCTTGTCTATTCTCCGGAGAGATGAAATTCGTGACCGGAGCGCGCGCCGTCTCCCCGGAGAAACGGTGGAGAACGAAAATAAAAGGAGAACACGGGCTGAAACAATCCCATTCCAACCCGGGCCAACGGGATACCAGGGGGGCCGCCCGAAAGAGGTCCCGGATTTAGGAGGAACGAGTGGGGCAGGTGCGTCTGTCTCTAGGATCGAGGCTGTTGGGGGACCCTTAATACGGTATTTCATCGGTCATAATGCGCTCGTACACCCTCTAGACTCGTCCCTCTGTCCTCCTCGAGCGAAACTGCGCGGTATCGATGCCTCTATCTTCCTTAACGGTGACTCTGTCCTTTCTCACCCTCGAGCTTCCTCGCCGAGAGAAGCTGCCTTCTGTCCGTTCGACTGGAGAGAACGGTGTCGAAGAGGGTGGTTAAAAATGGTCAAATTTATCGTCTCCGAGGTACCCAGTGCTTCATCGACATTCGCGCATCTGTCGAAATTATACCGCTAAACTGACTCTACCGGATGAACACGATTATCTGAGGCAACTCGGAACAAAAGTCTATCAATCATGAGTTTTATCAGTCCACGGGGATTAGAAAAATTCTGAACGCTGCTTCAATCATGCCAGAACATGCCTACAAAGCACCGACTCCGCATTGTCAACAATCTTCGCTGAATAAAATCCCAAAGATCGCGTTCGAACGGGGGCATCCCCTTGAACCGACTTCGCACTGTCTCTGTACTTAAAGCTCGCTATCTTTGCTAAATAAATTCCCTTAAAGCAATTCCGCGGTTCCAGCATCGAAGGTTCCCAAGGTGGCGCGTATGGGGTCGAGCAAGTCCCACAGAGGTTTTCCAATTACGGGGGTTCGAGACATCGAGTCGTGCCTGGGCGCGAGCGTTATCGCGACGCGAAGTTATCGGTGAACACTAGTTTCCCCGGGGCGGTCCCTCCGGAGAAAGAGGAATAGGAAGGGAGAGGGTAGGATAGAGCAACGTCAAAGGAACGACGGGAGAGGAGGGACAATACTTCTCTGGGCGTTAATAATGAGCCTGGTATTCCGGCGGCATCGGTGTCACGTCCCTTTGTCCGGCCGCGCATTATTCGGCCGCGCGTACGCGTATCTGGAATAATCAGTCGCGTTTTAGTGGAAACAGCAACGGCGAGCATTGTCTCGCGGGACACCGTCGAAACGACGGAACCGCTACGGGAACAAAGAGCACGAGGGCTGAGGGGATAAAGCGGCCTGGGAGAGGGAGAGAGAAAGAGAGACAGAGTAAGGGAGACACGTTCCGTCGGGAAAGTTCCGTAGTTTCGCGGAACGTGGCCCGGAAAACATGGAAACGCGAGAAGAACCGGCATCCCCCTTCCTCCTTTTCTTCTTGTTCTTCTTCGTCCTCCCTCGATCGTATCGTCCCGGATCGTAGACGAGAGACTACTACTCTTTCCTCTTTTATCGACCTTCTTTCGGCCGTTCGACTTCCACCGATAAACTTTCCTATTAATCGAATGCCTTCGTGTTCCCCTCACACACCCGCCACGGTCCCACACGCCGCACAGGATACGATTTCAATCGTCTCACCCGGAAGTTCCAAAGTTTTCGCCGTGCTAACCTATATCTTCCTCTCGACCTTCCTGATCAACTGGATCCGCTACGGAACTGCGAAACGATTTGTGCAAAATTCGTTCCAGGTTTCCCAAACTATTTATTTACGGTACACACTCTTCAGCTTTCATCTCGGGCGAGATTTAATTGCGTATACGTTCTATTCTTCAAGTTTTCAACGATTTAGTTGCTTACACTCTTTATTTTTCGCCTCTGAAACGATATATACACTTTTCTTCATCTCTGAAGCTGTTTACCTGAGCACACATTTTATTTTTCGCATTTCGAGCGGCTCAATTGCAGTCGCACTATATTCTCCAGGTTTGAAACGATCATTCTTCCTCTCTCGAACAATTCACCATCATCTGCAGTTTATTTTCTTGTCTCTGAAATTATTTACCAGCATCTGTCTTCATGTGTTGTTCGATCTTGAAACGATTTACTTGTTAGGACATAATCTTCTACCCTCTGGCGAATTACGTCGTATAAATTCGTATGAAGCAATTGATAAAAGCTCCTGCTATAGAAATGTTCGTAACATTGAATCTCCTTCAACACTCACATATTTTCCTTTAAATCTGTGCAGTTCCACCGACACTAGCTCTCGTACAAATTCTTCCCGATTAGAATTCAGTATCTCCCTTCAAGTTCACTGTACCATCGGCATTGGGCGTCATTCAAGACCAGTGTCGCTCTCAAAATTCGTCCGGCGGGTCCCCGAAAAAGTGGAAAAGCTGCGCCGAATTTCCCGTTCATCGGTCTTTAATTATCATCGCGTATCCCATTTTCCCGTCGCCGTGAAAAACACGGAAAGCAGACACGCGGCATTCATCGGCGCAACTTTTTTTATTTCAATTTCCACGACTCTGTCGCTGCATAGAGCGAGAGAGAAAGAGAGAGATAGTCTAGCGAGAGAGGGTTTTAATCGAATCGCGCGTCGACGGTTATCGAAAATTGTTTTCCATTTTACAAACGATTCACTCGACAGCGAGGCCCCAGCGTCGATTTTATTTCCCTTTTTGCCGGCGTTTCACACCCGGCCGGATGAAACGTTGAACGGATCGATCGTCGCCGCTCGAATTGTTACATCGTTCGACGAATTTCAAAATAAACCGAACAAGAATCACAACGGGAAAAAACGAAGGAATAAAAATCGTTTGGGCGAAGAAGAAAGAGGGGCGGGGGACGGCTAGTGCGAGGCGATCGGTTTTCCCCCGGCGTTTCTGCTCTTGGGTATCGAGCGGGGGCGGAGTGGGGAGGGGTCGCGTTCGAAAACGCACGAATTTAATGTAGCATGACAGAAATATTGCCGGCCGTTCTTTGTGCCTGTGCCGGCCGTGCACGAAACTTCCTCCTCCTCGTATTCTTTTTCGTGAACCGGCCGCGCACTCTCCAACCGCCGCCCCCCCCCCCCTCTTTTTTCGCTTTCCAGCCCGTTAACCATAACTCGGCGCCTCGCAAAAACACGAGATTTAAATAACAATTTAATATCGAATGCCGGGGGGCCCTCGGCGTCGTCGCCAGTCGTTTCTCCTTTTACCGCGGCCGAGAATTATTGCCGGACCTGGCGAAACTCGGCTGCAAAAAACCACGCGGACATCGACGGCGCTCCGGGGCCGGAATCTCCGTCGTGAAATCGATTTTTAATTATGCACCGCTGGCTGGAAACCAAACCAGTCTTTTCTCGAATTTGGCACGTCAAGCCTAATCTCGAGATGAAGAAACCGCAGAGACGGTCCCGGTCGGATGTGCTGGAGAAATAGGCTGCGGATAATTACTCTAACTGTATCCCATTCGAAAAAGTTGATCTTCTCGAGAAGAGATATTCTCATTTAGATAGTCGGAAACAAAATGATAATCCACTGCTGCAAGCGTTCGATAAAAACGCCTAGTCAAATTGACTTCAACCTGTTCCCACGTTTAAAATCGCCAAGGTGCTCGACGCGGTAGACAGACGTTTCACTTATCGGATCTTGCTGGAGAATTTAAAATCGCGCGACGGTTCGATTATCGCGAGATAATCGCGTCGAGACGTCGAACGTCTCTCGAACGGGAAACGCTGAAGTGGTGGTTTCGCGGATTTACATTCGTCGCGAATCTCTTTCTTTCTGCAGAGTTGGGAAAAAGAGGGTGGAAACATCCCCCGGAGGCTTTCTCGCGGGAGAAAAAGACCCGTTCTAGACTCTTGAAGCATCCGTAGAGTTCTCCTCTCCTAGATTTATCTTACTCGAGCTGCGTGGAGAGCACGGAAACGTCAAGAACTGCGCGATTCCGCGTTAATTCCGCTTTCCGGAGCACGGCTGGCTTGAGATTGCCCTGTGGGGCATTGGCGTGGCTCTGGGGCAGTCCTTGGCCAACAATCCACGCCCCCAAAGAGTGCTCACTTAAATAGTGAATACGTGGGTGAAGTATAAAATGATTTTACCTTGAACTTAGACAAAATGTGAACTCAAAATTGAAGCTTTGAAATCCAGAGAGCTCCGAAGAGAAGAGGGTTCATCGTCCAAGGGAAAGAATGTTCGAAGCGTTCGCGACAGACAGCTTGGACCCCGGCCGTCACAAAAGACGCGTTTTCTAAGCTCGTTTTCGAGAAACGGTAGGAAGCAGGTTTTTCATGTGGCGGCGTGCGAACCGGCGCGTCGTGCGCTCGTTTTTGCGAAGAACCGGACGAAAATCGCTTGGGAAAAAGAACGAAGGGGGGAGGGGTGGCCTTCTGTTAATGCCTCGCGGCGGAATTCGCAAAACGCTCGACCAGCAGCTGCTCCCGGCGTCCTTCTTGCGTTACACCGGCCATTTTCTCCTCTCCTCGTCCCAGGTCGTCCTCTTTATTCCGCCGTTTCAGACGTCGCTAGGCCATTTCTGCGACTCCGAAATCTGCACGCCATGTTTCCGGCGTCTTCGGGATTATTCTCTCACAAAGGAGACAATGCGGCCGAAAAAAAAAACGCTCGGTCCACCGGATGCCGGGGCTGAACTGCGCCCGATTCGTTTCGATCACCTATCCTTCAATGATCGAACATTTTCTTCTCGTTGCTCGACTGATTTTTTGCGATTTACCTGCTCGTAACGTTGGAAATGCTTGTTTGTAGAAATAACATTCGTAGAAAGGCAAGCAGATATTTTTGTTCATGTTCTCTTTGGGTTGATTGTCATCTAGATTTTGTGTGAGTCGAGTTTCAGCTGTCGGCCTGATGATAAACGTACAGCAAATAATTATTAAACGAACTCTTAGCTTAATTGCAGGCTTGTTCTTGAAAGGAGAAACCCCTAATCAAGAGACGTCGAGTGTTACGGCCGACCACAATGGCGCGACCCTCTCCCACTGTCATGAATCCGGGTGACCTTTTGTTTCCCGTTCCGCCGCTTTCTTTGAGGCAGTGTCGGAACTACGTGTATAAGATTTCAGGTCAGTGGCTTTTCGAGTCACTTCCCGAGAACGGATAAGAGGGGCGGGGTTTTCGAAACGGTCGATGATCGGGGTTGGTGTCAGTTTTTCGGGGCAGTTGTGCTGTCACGAGGAGTTGAAACGAGGGTCGACGTTTCACGCGCACTTCGAACCACCTAATCAGACCTGACATGATCTGCTGACGCGCAAACAATGCCCCGTGCCCCTTCATTAACCAACTGTTTAGGAATGAGAATTATCTCCCAGAAATTGTCCTCGGTACTTACGGAATTGTTCACTTTTGTCAGACTAAACCTACAAATTAATTCACAAGACTCACTTCATTATTTAGAAAGAATTGAAATTTATTTTCGAAAATTACTGAATAAATAAATAAATTACAAATTTATTTTCGAAAATTACTTTAGAAATAAGTAAGTGGTCCGCTACAGTGTGTTACCCAAATACAATGGTTATCGTGGTCCCTGGCGTAGCCATGTTTGCATCTGCAGCGCGCTGTGAGAGTTGTACATACCTGAAATTCGAAACGACAAAATTATTTAATTATAGCAATGGTCTGAGAAATATTGAGAAGTGAAAAATATTTTTGTACTCACGGTTTCCGGTCACAATAGCGGGACCGGACTTGGGTCAAAGCATGTTGGTTCGCATAGTCCTCCGCACTTGTCCTATTTCTCATTCTCGGGACAATCGGACAATAGAGGAACAGCTTTAAAAAATAAGAACATTCAATTCTGCAACAAATCTTCCGAGGGATCGTTTCAATTATATTTACACTCGATGTACACCACAGCCAACAGCATTACGATGAACGCGGTTCCACTCGACACTTCAACTTTGTCTTCGATGCTTCAACTTCGTCTTGAATGCCGAGTCCACGCGAGACTGACTCTTGTAGTCCCCGTTCTTCATGCATATTTAAGCGACACGTATGTCCACAGTGTCAGTTTGTCATAACGCAATGCAAATAGAATTACCGCCAAATATTTTACGTATTTTATCGGCAGGCCATCAATTTGTCGGCAACTGGCCAACTAGTTTACTATCGGACCCTAGCAAATGAACTACCAGCATATGCAACAACGACAAGTTTATTACCATTTATAATAGTATACATTATTGCCTGTTACAAGTTTGGATGATCAGCATTTGATGCATGTGCCATTGTCGTCAAAAGCGTATCCTAGCTCGCAAATGCAGGCTCCCGATGAGTTGGTTGGAATGCAACGCTGAATCAAGTGGAATAAATGTGTTGTTTATTCACAAACGATCGTAATGAAGGGTCGAGCAAAAATTGACTTCCTCTTGATGATACTACAGGACAGTCTTGATCTAAGCCGAACGGAGCTACACGATCTTAGTCAGTTCGCCTATCCCCTCCACTGAGGGTCATAGCGGGTCGGATATATCAGTGTGAATCACTACTAATCCAATTACAAAACTTCTATATTTTTAATTATTTTTAATGCGACTTTCACCAACTTATTTGTGGTATTTTTCTGATTAAGATGACACTAAATAGGATATAATTTGAACTTTATTTAGTCGCTTAATTGAAGGTATTTACACGCGCTGTCCTTGTCACAAGAAAGTAGTAGCTCTTCACGATTTATGTTACAGCACGGACCCGAGGATTGGGCTTAGATCAAGGCTTTACTATATTGGTTGGGTCCCTTTCATCTAATTTTTCTAATACCTCATCTATTTTTCATCAAAAGAAATACAATTAATTGCAACGGCCACAAATCAAGTTGTACAATTCAAAAGAAATCGCAACGTGTTTAAAGGTGCAAAACGGTTCTGACACTCACGATTAAACAATGTAGGTAATGTCCCTGACGTTGCAACGCACATGGCGTTGGACACCCGGTTCCACATGGATTCCAAATCTGATTCTCTCCAGGACATTTAGGCGGGTTTTCCGTCGGGATAGTGGCGCCTTCGATCAGGAAAACGAAATTTTGTGTAGAAAAAATTCAAAGAACTTCATTAAAAACGGTTCAGTTATATTTACATTCAGCGTACACAGCCAGCAACACTAGCAACAAGATGTATCGACCCATCGTCTACCAAACACTCACTGTTAAACACACTGTGGCTTCAGCACGGTCTCTGATGGCACATTTGAAGTCAATCGTGCTTTTATACCGGTACTTATCTTTCTACTAAGTATTTGCAGTGTCATTGACGATAGTCGCTGAATAACTTAAATAAATTGTAAGGCTTTTCGTCCTCGCAGATAATGCTATCTCTAAAATACGCTCCGTATTTGATGTGTTCAGGTGGCCATCCATAAATCAACCAACTAATTTCCGATAAAATTAGTACAGCTAAACATATTTTTGATTTACTAGTTCTACACTTCTTTTTTTTTTTTAATGTCAACCTATTTCTTCGAATACAGAGTACATTGTTCGTTATCTAAGCAATCGGCTATTATCTGGCTTAATATATTTTAAACTACTTCTTCGCAGTCTTTGCGATTAAAATAAACTGTATACAGCTGGTCGACGAGTAATATATCAACCATGCAATTCCAAAGTGTCGAAATAATTTCTCGCATCTTAAAAGAGTGGGTAACGAAACGTAGTCGCTGGTAAATGCAGAAATTATATTTTTATTGCATCGAATAAATTATTTGTGAAACACATTATTTGTGAAGGGTTCAAATGAACCCTTGGACGCTTGTAAGTTCTAAATCTGTGCCGGAGTCATTTCTGACCCACGCCGATATGTCAGTACAGTTACATTGGCTACTATTGACTACCGTTGTTGCACTGATCCCCCTTGATGCATTTGCCGCTTCCGTCAACGTCCCTCACGTATCCTTCTTTGCATCTGCAGTCCGCGGTGAATTTCGTGCACTCCTGGAAAAAAGCCACGGGTGTAAATATTCAATTACAAAGATTGCCAGACGGGTACGAATTTGATTAAACGCTCACGATTGCCGGGCAAAACATAGGTATCGGTTTCTTCACTTCACAGTTCGGTTCGCATAATTTGCCACACAGAGCCCACTCCTCGTGCTCTGGACACTTTTGGTTCTGTATCGCAGCGACGTCCACAGCAGCTTGTACAATCGAGCATAAAAAAATTAAATTTTTTCGGCGAGACAGGCGAGATCGTTTCGAATTGTTTTTTGTACTTACATGCAACGTAGACTCCAGCCAGCAGCAAAAGTATCGCGAATTTTCCTTGCATTTTGAACTTCGTGTAGCTTACTATGGTTTCGCCTAGTTAACCGTTCCTTAGACTTCACCTGTTTGTCTGATGACAGAATGTGCGATGGTCCGGATATTTATAGTCCAGGTTTCACGCGTCAACGTACTTTATTGTGCTCGGCTTGACATGGCCGATAACGCTATCTTCCGAAAAAGGGTAATAAAAATAAGGCTATCTCAAAATTTACGATGGAACACGATTCGCAGGTTGTTAAAACGCTCGTTTAACGCGATTAGGCTAATGGCTAGTTTGCTAGTAATAGGTACCCGTAGCTTGATAAGTTAAACCTTTTCGTGGAAAATTGGACACTTATTTCTTCAATGCGAACGATGATGAATATGGATGCCTGTGGATTTTTTAGCTTTATGACAGAAACGAGTAGCCGCAATTTTAAACCGCATGAAGATTAAGAATCGAAGAGTGTCGATACATTGATTCAGTAAATTAAGGATATTGTGATAAAGGAGTATTGTAGGTCTGGAATTGTTCGTCGGTGTCATAAAAAATTGCGATGCGCTTACTGACATTTCTTTATTACTTCCCCGAGGAGTCTGTTCACCACGGATACGTACATAAACGATTACAGGGTCCTAAATAATACCAAAACCGTAACTAATGACCCACGCGAACGCAGACTATAGTGATTTTTCTATATATGTCACCACGACTAGGAGGATAAATGTCGCGGAATTATCCCCACTACTCGAGTTAAAACATAACACGGCTCGGGTGTGTCTCCTGGGCGATACACAACGCTTGCAAGATCCGTGTTGTTAACATATATCGAAAATTCACTGTATATACGTGTTAGGATTACTTTTCATTGTTATTCGCATTCTCCCCTTGGTATGCAGCGACCGCCGGTGCCGTTTCTCACGAGATTTGTGTCGCACGCGCAACCCCCTGTTAGGGGTCGGAAGCACACCTGAAACGAGGCCATTAATGAAGCCGTTGTATTCATAAAAATTGCGAAGAATTTTACGGTGTAAAGTATTCTATACACTCACGATAATCTGGCATAACAGATTATTTGTCGGATTCGGATTATCGCACGATGGTTCGCATATGCCTCCGCATTGCGTAAAAGTCTCGTTCGCCGCACATTTTTCCGACGGCGGATTGAATTGTGCAGCTTCAATTAGACAGTAAAAATAGAATTTTGCAATCGATTATGACGATTGAATACATTGATACTTACACACAGTGCATATTCCAGCCAATACTATCAGTGCTAGAAGCTTGTAGGGAGACATGTTGATACACCGCACGATTCGACTTCTGTTCTATGTTTTATGCGAAAAGCACCAATGTTCCACACTTTTATAGTACTTTTTTTACCATGTAAATTACGAATTTGCGTGTAACCTCGTGGTTGATAAACAGTAATAGGTCAGCTGTCCTTGCACATGTCAGGGCTTGGGACGATAATCACGATGTCTGACAATTCAATGCGAAATCGTTATCTCTCCAATACTGTCGTGCCTTTATTAATGGTGTTGTAGAGAAAAACAGTTTGCAGATAGAGACTCCTGAAACCGCTTAGCAACAAATTTGTTAGCGCTAATTCACGATCCATCGCAACAATCTAAATTTTGTCGACTATCTGTTATCACTTGACACTGTTTCTACCTAAGGAAATGATATTATTTTAACAAAACGGTTTTCCCAATTTCACATGCTCTTCGACAGTTTTGGGTGAGAGAAATGGCTATTGAAAAAACTATTGAAATGGTCAGTCTAGTCACGCCGAATTACTACTGCATATGAAAATTATATTTTTGATATCAATACATTGTTCCCTACACGAAAAATTATCTCATATTATTACACAACTTCATCGCAATCTTTAAGCAACACACACTTGCCATCAACGTTTCTCACGTAATTTTCTTGACATGTGCAGCCTCCCGTGACCTGATGAATGCACATCTGAAAAATTCGCAAATTTAATAACATTCAGTCAGTGTTTAGTTACAGTCATTCAAAGAATTATAGAACACGAATAGACTTCGACGAATTATTAAATATTCCGCGGCGATACTATATTCAAGAATTTGCATGTTTAACCTAATAAAAGTAATTCTGAAGGCCTTCTAGGATACGAAACGTTTTGGATACTTACAATTCGCGGACATGGTGGTCCGTTTGGTAGCTCGCACGTTCTTTCGCATAGTCTTCCGCATTGTGACCATATTTCGTTCACAGGACAATGCACTACGACGGGTATTCTGGTTCCACTTATTATTGGTATTCTCGATTCAGAGGTGCTACTGGATTCAGAGCCAATGTTTGGCACAGTTGTGGTGTTTCCCTCCAATTGTCCATCTTCAATGAAGCGTTAAATAATAAATAGACCTTCCCAACAGTTCAGAGATAGATTGTTTCAAATAATCATTTTGAGATACTCACGCGCAGTATACTGCAAAAATATCAGCAAGAGCACCACAAAATACCGACACATGTTGCGGTTGTTGGATCGACTTGTTACTCTTTATGATCCAGCTTCAGTTCTTCCGTTTGTAGTGAATTCGCTGGGCTCCCGGACTTTTATAGTCCATACCTACTGCGGAAGTGCATGTTTCAACGTGTTATTATTATTATTTTTTTAAGTAAATTGCGCAATGCAACTACTTCGTTGCCCTTGTGAAAAATGGTCTTTGTTATTATTGTAATGAATGCAATGCTTGGAAATATATGCTTGGAATAGGACACCTTTAATCTTTCGTTGATAGCGTAATTATAGTGTGTGCAAAATTAGCAACCACTCGCCATTTTGACTACAAAATTTTGTTTTTGCGAAGATGGTAATGCTAATAAATATTTATGGTCGCCTTCCACTGCAGCAACACAGGCATTGACGTTTACTTTCTGATCGTATGTAGATACTGCAATCGTTGCTGTAAATTTAATTACAGATACTGCAATTGGAATGTTCAAGAATGTACGACAAAATTCTGTGAATCGTTTGCAATACAGAGTCATTATTCTTTTGTATTTTCGACGAGATAGCACGCTAATCAATATTCTAGCAGAGACAATAATTTTATCTTTTTCTCGCGAGGCTCGTGTAAGCGCTGAAAACTTACGTAAAAAAACTTATCTTATCACCGACAAAAAATATGATACATTATTGCGATAGTTACAGGACGATTAGCATAAATGTCGGAGATAACCGTTCGCACTGTGTCAGAACTAGCGGCAGAACTGTTCGAACATGGGAACGCTGACTTCGTTTTCCGGTAACGTTAAATTGTCCCCGCGGTACGCTTTTGTTACGTATAGTTCGAGGTACATGTATCGAGGATCAAACAGAATGGTTGTACACGGTTGCGCGCTTCGAACAACTAGATTTTTATTCGTTTGTTTGTATCGTTCAGAAGTGGCAAACAAACACGTCGAACCCGAATCGCGTTGAACAATTTGCGAGTCGGGTTTTTACGTGGACTCAGCTGTGTGTCATTTCTTCGGGGCCGATTTTTTGTTCGGGTCATTGCACATTTTGCAGTCTCGCGGTCTCACGCATTTGCCTTTTCGGTTCCTGACGTATCCCAAGCTGCAACGACAGCCGTCCCATTCTTTGTCGCAGATCTGGAATTGATTAAACATCATTTTTAACCCTTAACTGGTACACTGGGGTCTCTCGTAAACCCCACAAAATGTCTGTACACTAACTTCATCACTGTCTAGAACATTTGGACTATCTATTTTCATACTGTACACTTTACGGGACCCGTCAAAACGGGCGTTCTAATATTTTTAATTCATGATTGTTGAGATTGTAAAGATGCGTCCACGAGGAAATATTCAACACACATATTTCTTTGGGTATGTATTATTTGAAGAATGGCTAAGAATTTGGTTTTTGCATTACTACCATTCAATTTTTAGTCCTCCGTAAGTGTTAAACTACGTTTTGGATTGTAATTTTACCTTCACCAGGCAGAACCCGCGCCGTTTGCAGGTATTTTCGCAAGCTTTCCCGCATCTCGACCAGGTCTCATGATCACCACACAAGCGTGGGCGACGACGACGCTCCATATCCTCCCGATCCATCAGCTTGAATCCTTCGGCAGGATTCTCTGTCGTATTTTCTGCCAGTTGCACCTTTTGCGAACTGTGTTCCATTAATTTATGATCGTCTGCAGTGTCGGTAAAATTCTCTGCTGTTGCGGTCACTGTTTCATGCGAAAGAAAATTAATTTTTAGATTTTGTGATTAGATTTCTTTTTCGAAGATCCACCGATCGCTAAAAGCGTAGATAAATACGACAGGATCCAATTTATGTGGACTCGATTTTTATCGTGATATCGCGAGGTACATGTGCCACGTAAAAATTTATTTCTTTTCGTTACATCCTCTTAATTTCAGTGATTGTAAAATGAAAAATCTGACTGAATTCTGGGGAGACTGTTTGAAACTGTTTTCGAATGTGAACACTCACAAGCAACAGCCAGAGAAACGATTAATCCAGCCACGAAGAGTCGAGGCATGATCGGCTCCACTGTACCACCAAATCCACTAATCCACTTTCGTCTTTGACGGTAATAATACGATTGTCACAAGGTTTTTATACCCGGCGCAGCTGTTTGTACAACACGGCTGGGTTGTACTCTATTTCGAGCAGAGCTTATCGAAGCGTTGACTGCGCAAACATTCGGCGCCGAATTCCTCGTCGTGATCCAGTACGTTTCCTCGATCATCGATACTACGTTGAATTCTCTTGTAGAAAATCCACTATTCTTGTTTTGAATCCAACGATCCAAAACGGTACACCGGAAATTATGGCGAATTCTTTATCAGACAATAGCGAGGTCGAAACCCGAGAAAACCGACGCACGTATTACGTACTCTTTGACCTAGAGATGACGTGTTTTCGATGGTCGCGCGTAGTTTATGCAAATATTTCGCAATTTGTTGAAGAACGCTCGCAAGTGGCTTCGGCCAAGCAAGCTTTGTTCTCACTGAACAGGATAATTTCTTCTCTCTGTCGTTGATTAGTGAAATGAAAGACAATTAGTTTAATTATTACGATATAGTTTAATTAAACCGACTGCTTCGTATTTGGCCAATTTTCGTGGCTCCTATGTCGGCGTATTAAAGGTGAACGACGAGTTAAGTCGCCCACGCCACAACGGCGAACGCTTTAACAAACGGGTATAGCGCTTCGTGTCTGCGTTAATATTCCCAGAAACAAGCTCCGAGAAAAATAGACGGGACACCAATTAAAACAGCGAGTCCCCATCGCGGATCAGTGAATTACTGCTCGCCGGAAGGGCTTGGAAACGCTGTACAGCGGCCAGCGACTAGTTTTCTAACGACGTCGACGCGTCGCAAAACGAGCGAACTGGTCCGGGGCATCGATGACGATGTCCATAAATCAATTTTACGGTGACGGACGGGATCGCTGATCGAGAAATACACAGGGATTCGCTGCGAAATAAAACCGGTCCAAACCGTTTCAACGGCCGATCGGCCTCCTTCCGCTCTCGAGGACCCGAAGAGACGCGACTTGTCCTCCAGTCTCCTTCAACGTGTGCGAGTCGCGTGCGGCTCCTCCGTCTGCCTTGCTTTCTCCATTTTATTTTGATCTACCTCTGAAATACCAATTACGAACCGCACGGTTCTGAAACCGTACCGAATTCTTCAGAACATTTCACCGAACAGGTTTTCGAACTGTGCGTGTTCAAATATAGAACGCGTTAAACTGGGGGCTGGATCTGAAAAGAATTTTTCGAAAATACAATTAATTATAGTCTTGAATACGTGTTTTCTTGTACATTAAAATATCGCGCGTGGTTAAATAATTCAGATTTCAACTCGCGCATTCTTTGAAACCGCAAACGTAGGCTCGGAATTTTTGCTGCGCCAGATTAAATCATTCAGGCAGACATGTTAGATAATTACGATCGAGGCAAGGTAGAGGGATCAAGCTACGGCGCGAATCACCGTCGACGTCTGCTCGCCCATTAGCCACAGCCTCGGCAACAAATCCGTCTTGTATCGATAATCTCCGACAGTTTTCCGCTCGGAGAACACACCGGGTCCGTTTTCCTGCCGGTTTATTTCGGTCCCGGAGACAATCCAGTTTCTGCACAGCCGAATAGGCAAGATACGCCTGTGTACCCCCGTATAGTCGCTCGTCGCTCGTTTCGTCTGGTCGTCGAGTTGAAAAGTCTCGCGCGCGCTCGCAAGAATTTCCGGAGCAATTTATGGGACACGCAGCTCGTTTGCAAGTTGAACGAATAGAAAGAGCGAGAGGAGAAACGGGACAAGCGCGAACGCGAGCTGTCTGGTCCGCGTGACAAATGGATCGAAATTGCCAATTATCTCGCGGACCGATAAAACGCGCGCGGGACGCGTTCCGCGAAACGAACCGTGAAGAATGGGCCACGCGTGATCCGCGAACACGCGGAAAGCCGCGCGCTGCCCCAGAGTCGCAAAAAACCCCCCGCGAAATTCATCTCTCCGTTGATTACACGTTACCGAACACCGGTCTGCCAATTTTTCGCGTTTCCGACGAAGATAGACAGACGAAAGTTGAAATGGTGGCACGACTAAACGAATTTAAAGGCACCGTTACTAGAAACCTCAAAAATTCCATAAAATCGAAGAAAGTTATTTTATGAAATAGAGATTGGAAAAAATTAAATGTATGATATTGTGTAATCCTCCAACTTTGTTGCATTTTACCGATCCTAATCTAAGTTGGTACAATGAATACATCAACGCAAAAACTCATTCTAAAACCTGGATGAATAATTTCGTCACCCACATATGGGTGACATGGCAGTCAACGTGTTAAAGGCGCACAGACAATTTTTATTCTCCACTAGAAGATGCGCAGTCTAGTAGTTTAACAAAAATGAGTTACACTTCAGAGGATTTCTATGCAAAATTGTCTCCGTTAGTTTCAAGATACGAGATCTATTTCTTCTCTGAATAATTTAAATGAGTTGAACAACAGTGCAAAAATAGTTTTAGTAGAAATGCCGAGGGTGTGTTACGAACATTATTTGCAAAGATTGTTCAGAACGTCGTCTGTGCCGCATTTTCACTCGTGCCTGAATCGAGTATGCTTGCGGGGCCCGACTTTTGACTGGCGTGCCAGGCCATTCTCGGCTAAATTCGAGCCATTTTATGGAAATGGCCCGGATCTTTTTCGACTGGGGACGCGTGTTGCGCGATATCGTTCACGCCTGATCGGAGACGAGAAACGTCGTTCCGATAGTAGGCGATATCCACGGTTGCCCCCCGAGTGCTCGAGCGTGAAAAGTAAATCAACGCGGGCATTTAAGAACCATGGTTAGGCTGCTCGGAGCTGTTCGATCCTTTCCTCCTCCTCGTTCTCCTTCTTCGGAAGGGGCAGCCGAGCCATTATTATTGCCATTAGCCGCCGCGTGGATCGGTCCCCGTGTGTTTTGCTTTGCAACTTTTTCTCTCCGACGGTTCACGCACGATATCCTCCGCGCTTTCGACTAGATAGACAGATAGTTCCCTCGCGGACGAGCGTGTTACGGGATCGAGCCGTTTCCGGCGACTTTGCGCGTGGGACGCGACGGCATTTACGTTTTCCTTCGCGTTTCCGAGCCTTTTAGTGCGCTGGGAAACCGAGGATCTGTTGCGTTTGTTTGGCAAAGAATTTGTTTCTTCGACATCCTTGTTCTGTTTCTTGGTGTCTCGGCGTTTCGTACATTTCAAATTCAGCAGTCCCTCCACGATTTCAACAGCAACTTTTGAAAAATTTCTTCCGCAGCTACGCTATCTAATAAAACTTCTAACTTCCTCCGAAGAATTCGAGTCGTTTGGCCCAATTTGAAAAAAGTTATTCTATCTTGAAGAGAGTACTGAGATTACTGGGACTCATTCTAGGAGTGACAGTAAGATGCACAAAACCTTTACCAAAAGGGTGACAAAAGTCTCTGATTTATAATAGTACAAAGCACCGATGGATTTGTCGAAGCTAATCGTTTATTTTGTTTTTTGTTGCAGGTAAGTCGATGGAAAGCAGCTGGGTGGTTCAACTTGGCCGGCAACGGCTATCTGCTGGGAAAACAATGTCTCCACGTCCTCCGGTCGTATGGGGGCCAAGGTAGGAATTCCCGAGCCGTGACTTTTATCGGAAACACCATTCCCGTTCGCCTTAACGCCCCGTGGGGAGAGGGTGCCGTGATTTATACGAGGTTGATCGGCCGACCTAAGCCTCTCTCGTTAGAATCGATTGCGAGCGGGGTTGGTCTCTCTCTCTCTCTCTCTCTCTCTCTCTCTCTCTCTCTCTCTCTCTCTCTCTCGGTCTCTGGTCACGTCCCCCTGGAATTAGGTCGTCTCGACGTTTCGATCGGATTCCTGGAAACAATTCGGCCGACTGCGACACAGCCTCGAAACTCGCCGCGCACAAATTTGACGCGAGCAAATGGGAGCTCGAGAGGGTCCGACTCCTCGATTTATCGTCCCCGACCGTATTGATATCTTTCGTTGCACATGGTGACCACGCGTGACCAATTGAAAATCGGAACGTGAGATGCAACAACTAAAAAATGGGAACAAAGCGACGAGCAATATCTCCTTAGTCGCACTAAATCGCTTATACGTGCGATTTGCGAGCGCAAAGTTTTCTGGGCAATATTACAAGTCGGTGCAAAAGTTCGTGTTCCGTTTCTGGTTGTATTTTAATACGAGATCGCGTAAGAACTGTGGCGCTAATCTAATGGGATAGTCAGGCTGTCCATCTAATAACTGATCTGTCCGTGCAAATGAGGATGATCGATGATCAGCGTTAACGGCGCGATTGTTGTCCTAGCAAAGTTCATTGAGAGCCATGCGCTCGAGATAATGCAAACAATCCCGGTACTTGCATAATCTTCATGCAAATTTCTGTTTTTGCGTCGAACTGTCTCGAACCGAGTTTTATTTCCAGCAGGATTCGACGCGATTCTAAATAGTACAAAACAGAATGCAACTCTGTTCGAACGAATATTTTATTCGCCTTTTTATGATCTCGGCGAGCCGTAAACACGGCGAGTCCGCAGTTCAGTGTAAATCAACCGCTATCTCTCGGATCATTCCAGGTGTAAAAATGACATTTACATGAAAGTTGCATGTTATGACACAGTGGAACGTTCTTATAGTATCAGTTTCAAAAAAAAAAAAAGAAAAAGAAAACATCACTGTACTCATCAATTAAATGACTTTCGATTTTCTCGATTCGTCCGAACTTCATCCACCGCAACAATTTTTCTCAGCAAAACCAACAAGAGAATCGTCATAAAAAAAATACAGTAACATTCTCGAACCTTTGATTGTACAAACAAAAATACTTATCCAGAAAAAAACGGGGGTTTAGGTGCTCAACAAAATTCCGAAATTTCAAGATCGTTTAGTAGAGCGTTTAAGAACTAATTCGGGATGGACGATTGTTAGGCCTCGAGTAATTTTCGGGATGCAAAAAGAAGTCTGCGGTGAGAATGGCAGGAGGTTTGGCGATGGGCAAGAGAGCAGCTTTCGGCCCGTGAATGGCATCCATCGGTTTCGAAACTCGAGAACGGAGAGGAGGGCAGGAGGACGAGGCGGAGCGGCGAGACAGAAACTTGTGCAGTCTCGGGCCCTCGGCAGACCTCGAAACAGCCTTACATAAGCCGTCGACTGAGTGGCTTTGCTACCTTGAAGTCGGTCGTTGCCGCTGCTTTCGTCGTCCCCTGCAATCGCGCTGCGCGCTGTACCGCGCGTATGCACCGCGTATGCATCGAACGTTCTTTACAGCCGACTGGCAATCAAGTCTCGCGACGCACGGACGGGGAACAGAGGAGACAACGGAACGGATAGATTTCAGTATCAACGTGGGAATGCCTGCGCCCGGTATCGATCGCTCTCTCCGTACCGCCGACAATAAATTGTTGATTCGCGTCCATGCCTCCGAGACGTCGTTAGCAAGACGTTGCTCCTCGCCTTTGCGCATTATTGTTGTCATTATGGCCCCACGGCTCGCGCGAACATGCTAACGAGCCAATTCCTAGGCGAACGACGATTCCACGGCCCGACATCACGTTGTCCTGCAGTTTTTTTTTTCACTCTGCTGCATCCTTCCCCCGTCCTGAAACTTGCAAGACAGAGTGTCTCTGCCAGGCTCTTGTAGCTGAAGGTTCAGAATAGTGAAAGGAAAAAGGAAATTGTCCAGCAGAAATAAAAATCGGAAGTGTGTGAAAAGTATTGCTAAAGGTTTCCAACCTACGTTTCCTAGAAAAGTCATCAGCCCAGACACTTGCATTTTTTGCGAACGTTATGAATCGAAGCATGTTCTCGAAAAGTTTTGTATATGTACCTAAAGGTTCGAACTAACCCGCAAAAAAGTTTCAAGCAAACATAAAATATAGAAGTCGGTGAAAAAAAATTACCAAAAAGAGGCCCAGGCCTACTCGAGCCCAAAAATTTCATCATGGAGACACTAGTTCTTCGATCATTTTTAAATACGTTAACAATCGAATCACGTTACCAAAAATTTTCGCGCGTCTAGTTCAATGTTAGAACTACCTAACAAAAAAATTACGACCAATAATAAAAGTTGCGACAATGTAAAAAAAAATGACTAATTCCAGGTCTGATTAGTCAAAGAAATTTGACACTTCCCGTGCAGATAGCTGGCAGAAAATATTTGTATGAGTTCCGGCGTGGATATAAAACAGTATCGAGCACGTACGACGCCAGTGCTCGGATCGAATCAGTTTCCAAAAGCCATCTGGGCTGTCTAACGCGTTTTGTGTTCGTCCCCGGGGACGCGCTCCGCATTTCCCGCGATGCGATCTCCGCGGACGCGTCTCCCGAATGGAACTGTCTGCCGAAGTATACGGAGACCGATGATATATTCTGGATCTTATCGGATCGCGGAAGCTGTCTGAACCAGCCTCGTGTTCCCGAATCGACGTTCCTTCCCACTCCTTCCTGGATATTGTTGCGGCGTCGCGCGCGCCATCTTGGAATTCGTCGGACAATTTTCCGTCTGCTTCTTGCGGAGATTCGAGTTGGCATGCGTGGGAGGTTGTTCCAGGCTCTGGCGAACTTTCCCTTCGTATATTTGCAACTCGTAGGGGAAGTTGCTTGCACCGAGAATCGAGTCCGGTTTGGCTAGAATGTCGGCGCGCAATGTTGCAGTGGAACAACTCGCCGCCGAACGGCTTCGAGACCCTGTATATTATGTTTCATGTTGCAATTAGCCGTGTATCGCGTTGGTCGCCTTCGTGCGGGGACATCGAAGTCGATTCCAGAAGACATTAATTCGATTTCACTTCCAGGTCGCGTTTATATCTCGCGGTCTTGATCTAGTCGCTCTTCGGGATCGGATTTCAGGTTGTATTACAGATTGCCGGAGCGATACGATTCGCGAGATTTTTTAACTGAAAGGGTTGGTTTCTATTTTCTGCTTGTTCCTCACGTAGCTCTCCTTGCATCTGCAGGCTGCCTTCAGGGGGTTGCATTTCTGCAACGAGCTTTTCATTTTCAGACGCAGCGAAAAATAGTGGAATCACAATACATTTACGGTTGCCATTTTTATAAGGCAATATTTAATATTTCTTAATGCTTGGTAGGTTTAGCGTTAAAAAATACTTGTTTCAGTTCTTCTCTGTTGTGAAAATTTATTATTGATAAATGGTAATCATAAATACACTGTAGGCATCTCTATTTATATCTTTATAGTCCCAATAGATCTATAACTGCTACTACAGAAAATAAAAAAATTATTCCTTCTTAATCGCTACTACTTACGGAAGGATGTTTAGATTGCAGTAGTCGGAAACTGAAATACCGTAGCTAATCGAATTAGTAATCGAATGGAACCTGAACTCGATATATCGAGCCCGGTGGTCGAGGTTTTACAGGCACTTAATTTATATATCCAATTGGAATTATGTACAAGTCGGCTCGCACCTTCTCCCACACCACGACCATACCTCGTTCTTAGGGCACTTTTCCTTCGTCGATAAAGTTGCTCCTGCAGCTACTATTTAATTAACAAGTCCCGGAATAAAATTAACACACTGGCTACAATAAAAGTACAGCAAAATTGAAGTAATTTATTCGACCAAGCAAGAAGCTGGACAGTCATGATTTATCAAGGCAACTTTATCTGTGTGTATTTCATAGGAAATTTCGCGCAGTTGCAAATATGGCTAATTTAATGTATTAGTGCGAACATTAATTTTCAAAGACAATCCCGAGGCTCGCAACCAAGAGTCACGCGTTAAAATCTCGAATAGAAACTTACGAACGACCAACATCAAGGCAAGAATCGCAAGACCAACAGCGCACCGAGCCATCGTAAATCATTCGATTCTGTCACTATTATTGACTCCGAAGAGCTGCGAGAGAATGTTAGACCGACACGGTTTTATACTCGCGTCTTTATGCAAATACCACCGGTTGATTAATGCAAAGCTGCGCAAATATCTCGCGGAAAGGATTCGAGCGCTTCGGGACGCAATGTCAACGAACCCGTCGCGTTTCGTTATCGTTCTTTCGCAAACAATTCACGAGGACACAACTGCTGAAAACTGTTTATTTTATCCGCGTTGGGCAAGTTACATCGACGCGAATTTTTTACTGGCGATTTTTGCACTCCTCCAGGTCGATGCACACGTTCTTCTCGTTCCGAACGAGTCCTGGTCTGCACCTGCAGTCTCCTGTCTTATCCGTGCACTTCTGCAACAGATTTAGAGTCGTGAGAGTAATTTGCCTGGCGAAGGGTGGGGTTTAATTAAAGTTTTAATAGTAGAGGAGTCTAATTTAGTCTTGAAGGGGACGACTCCTCTTTGTAAGACTTACGAAGTTCGGGCAGATGGTCCAACCAGGTTGCAAAATCCCACAATCGGGTTCGCAAACCTTTCCGCACCAGGACCACACTTCGTTTTTCGGACATTCCTTCGGTGGTTTGGGAGTAGTGAATTTTTTGGCGTCTGTAAGAATTATTTCAATTGTTCGTACGAAGTTCAAGCGCAGCGGAGTACCGAAATCGAATTACTATGCACATTGAGACTCACCAGTAGCCACCAAGAGAATAACGGCCATTAGAACGACGATTTTACGGAGCATGATGAATTTTTCGAAACCTTTACGCTTTCTGCGAACGTCGAGTGGTCTGTAGTAGCCAACATTTTCGAGCTACCGGTTTTTATAGTTCTGGCTTCCGTGGAAATTCCCGACAATGTCTGTTTCTTCGCTCGAGATAAAGCCGGCTCCGAGATTACTCGGATAATGAATGCAAAGGCTGTGCAAATAGTTCCCAGGAAATTAGCATTCGGTGTAAAACCGGCGTCAAGAATAATTTTTGCCACGGCTAACGTGATTCATTTGTCCGCGTCGACGCTCGGCCGAAGTCTTTAATCATTGTCAGCCTTTAAATCACGACGTTTAACTTCTAACACTTAGCACACGGTAATTTAATATAATTATGATGGAAAGAAAGTCTGCAAGTCGTACTGCCGAAATCTATTTATTATTATTATAGCCACGGCTACAGATTTGTAACGATATACATAGGAGAAGCAAACGATCGATTAGGTTTTCGTAGAACTTGTCTCGCATTGTGCAAGTTTGACGCACTGTTCCTTGTTATTTCGGACGAATTCTTGTTTGCAGCGACACGCAGCCGTCGATTCAGAACAAGCCTAAGAATGAGGTTACATAATGTTTCCGGGTACCGTCGAATTAGGTTGTCGATTTTAGGGACTTACGATAGGTGGACACATTACTGATCCGTTGTCGAAGCAGCTTGATTCGCAGAGTCTTCCGCAAAGCGCCCATTCTTCGTTCTCCGGGCAATCTGGATTCTTCTTTGAGCTGACACGGTTGCTGCCATTCTCTGCACTCTCCTGGCTTGCAACTTGCACGAAAATCTCAAAGTTAGGACATCCCCACTCACCGAAGATTGTAGAAAATTCATTTCGAGATGTTATTCCTTCCAAAGATTTGTTCACAACAGCCCTCGCAAGAAGAACCATCGCAAATATTGAGGTGCAATTTCAACTTTAATCTTTACGATACAATTATGCAACAAGTTTCGTACTGCTTTCGATAATCGTTTCTCGCCGAAGTACTCGCGTTAATAAATCAAATGGATCACTTACGAGCGACAGCAGCGAAGAGAGCTAAAACGAGAACGTAACGAGACATTGTTCTTCTTCCGCCACTGTTTATTCTGTGAAGATCGATCGTCCCTGGACCTTGTTTTTATACCTCTTATATTCTTATCTTTCTGCTTAGAGACAAAAGACGAACCAAATTATTTCGCCTAAAATTGTTTGCACAAGTGTTGAGATCCAGTGGGCTACGAAATTGACTAATGCCAAAAGTTCGTAGTATGTAAAAAAAAAAATATAGAGTTTATTCTGTCAATGAAGACAATCTGCCAATAGAGTCCCTAACAAAATTATCATCTCCCTGTCAATGAATTGAAGCAATTTTTTGTCGAAAGTTTGGTGCTCCGTCGAGACTTCATAAGTGCATAGTTACCGGTGATATAGGGTCCCCGTAATTAAGCAGTTTGATCGAGGGAGGGTGTCGGTGCGTTCCCCTGGCCCTCGAAGTCTTCATTTGTCTCCCGGTCGTTAACTGTCGCCTTCCGAGAGCTCGGCTGGCGAACTTTCGATCGAATGTCATCGAACTTTCCTGCCGAGGACCCGACGAACCCTGGTCCCGCGACGGACATTTAAATGCAAATACACTTTTTACTTATATTTATATGCAAATGGTTGTTCCCGCCGGTGGCTGGCCGATAAAAGGGGGAAGGGAGAGACATAGGGAGACCTGACGCGAATGAAAACGACGCGTTCCAGAGGCGAGAAAAGGGCCACTGGGCGCACGCGATGCGTCGCGTGCGATTTCGCAGTCTCGATTCGCAATCCTCAACCTGCGAGCAGATGGAATTTTATCGAGCCGCATCTACACACGGTTATCGGGAAGGTGGAGGATCTGCTGTAAAATTTCTTTCACGATCATTATTAACCCCTTGCGCTCCGGAATTTTGTAAACGCCCGTTAAATGCCGAGTCTCGCTCGACAAAGGAGTGCAAAGGTTTAAGACGTGTGTTCGATCAACTTACATTTTATAAAATGCTTATATTTTCCACAAACATGCATTTTCGATGAAATTTATAATAGGGGTGGCTTGTAAGAAACGATCTTTGGGGGACGATTAATATTAATTGAATTATCGAACAGTATTTTGTACACTCATAAAAATTAATTTTCGATCCGGCTGGCCATTAGCGTGACCATTTCTGCGAACGGAGTATCATCGGGTTGACGGAAAGTGGCGGAAAAAAATTCGCAGAACCCGGCCATTCTCGGTAAGCTTGTCGCTGCGAATGGCGAGGTTCTTTCGCCCAGGGGGTGAACAATACGCTGCTCAGTTACGCGGCGACGTTTCTTTTTCCAGCGGAGAGATTGCACGGATTCCCTTATCGTTCTCCGGTCGGAGGCTGGGGGATTTCATTCGTAGACAGTGCATCCTCTTTCCTCGCCGCATAACGACACGCTCGATCACGACTCGCGTATACATGTATATAGTCCGCTTATGTATCGTTATCGGGCATCTGGAGCTCCCTCCGCGGACGATCCTCGTCATGGAGTATCGGAAAGGCGGATCGGAGAGAGGGCCTGATCGTCTTCCATATACTTTATCGTTTCTTCGATTCGTTCTGAAGACGACTCTCTCTCTCTCTCTCTCTCTCTTTCTCTCTCTCCCTCTCGAATCCTGTCGGGCGAATAGATGCGAGAAGCATCTGCCACATTCTCGTATATCGAACCTAACGACGAGCGTTCCGAACCGATGCCAGATTGCATTTGTCTGTCTCGTTATTAGCGGAGACCTTATTTCGAGAACGGATCGATGTGCTTCTCAATAAACCGATGGGAACGTTTTATTCGTTACTGTTCTCTTTTGTTACCATTACCTACGTTTTGCTGAGGGATCGCTCGGTTGGGTTGCGCGTTCGATGACGAGTAGGATTTTATGCATTTACGGGAAAAATCGAGAAGGTTAAAAGAATTCAAGAGCTTCGTTGTATCACCTTACTAGCGTTATTAAAAGGCGAAGGAAATTTCTATTTGGCTCTTGTTGTTCGCATGGAAATCGGCTGTCATGGAAAAACTAGTTCACTTTTTCAGAGATTGTCGAGTTTTCATGATATAATCCGGAGAACGTTCGTGGAACTATTGTCACACGCAGCTGACCAAGACAACTTTCAGTTCGTCTAACGATTGACAGTCCAATCACCCGTCTTAATTCACGACGATAATCGGATTTGTCGCATAAGCGAGTTCACAGAAGGCATTTGAATGAAACGATGAAGTCACCAAAGAAATTAACCAGTTTATTATGCTAACGATGTTAACGGATAACCTGGTGACATCACTGTATCTGGAACCAAGAGGTGTCCAATAAACGTCTGAACCCGAAGGAGCAAGCATCATTTCTTTTTACCAGCTCGAGCACACCAACATATTCAAAAACAAGATTCGAGAACGCAGAAATACATTTCTTCGACAATTACGTGACCAGTACACGTCGATATCACAATTCGAATATTAAATCCAATGTCGGACGCTGAAATATATCATTTTTAACAAAATGGCAGGTCGGAGGACCTTGTAGGGGAGCCGATCGATCTCGGAGATCGACGGCCGAGACATTTAAAATGTAGATGCACTCGTTCAAACACCTCGGCGATTTAATCGCCGTTTCTTCGGCGCTTCGCGTATCTGTCCCTCTTTTTTTCACTCTCCGCCATTATCCCGACAAGGGTTCTCCTCTCCCGCAGTAGAGACACTCCGAAAGAGAGAGAGAGAGAGAAAGAAGCGAGTCGATCTGTAATCCGAAAGTTGTCAGCCGCACATCGCGCTGCCCTAATGGAATTTGAATGTCGTTAACCGAAGTAACCGGGCGTGAGGGAGGGACCTTATCCCTATTACCTCGTAGTGAGGGCACGGTCGCCGCCGCAGGTATCGCCCTTGAGGACCAGCCTTTAGCAGAAAACCTGGCTCGGGTTTATTGGAGCGCGAGAATCTGTCGGGTTCGACGATCGTTTTCTTTTCGTCGCGCTTAGGCGAGCCGTTTGATCCGCCCGGCAACTCCTGTTCCGCCGTTTCGGGGATCAAGGATCTCGATCGGCGATCTAGACCGCGTATATCACCCCTAAAATTGATACTTCAGTCCCTGAAAGGGGCGGAGAAGCTAGGCGAAATTTAATAAAGAAGGGTTGGTGAATTTATTCGTGCTCGATGAACGCAATGTCGATTGAAAACCGAGCTCAAATCGTAAGTAACAGTCTCTGCGTTTTTCTCGGCACGTTTCCAAGCAACTAGAACTTATGGAAAATGAAGTGTCAGAACAGTCTTGCTGTCTTCCTGGAATCGAAAGGAACGAATATTGAAAATTGTACGGCGCGAAGTTCCATCGTTACAACCATCGGAACGTAGTCTATTATCGAGGCACGACTGAAGGAATATGTAAAAATGGCGGAGGGTCAGCATAGTTTTAAAGCGCTGTTCAGAAGAAGATTTCCTCAGTACCTCGGCGCGAGTGCAGGTTCCCCTATTCTTTTTCTCTAGTTCATCCAAACAGTCAATTTCGTTTCGTTTCCACGAGTAGAAATCATCCATCGCGTGAAAACAAACTGCTCGTCGTTTCCAACCATCGAAATAAAAATTTCTCAGCTTGCATGGGCGGATTCTCACTGGGCTGCGGTCTCGGATGGAGCGCTCCTTGCGTGGAGGTTCTGAAAAGCGACCACGGGTACGGATCGATCTCCATAAATGTGGTAGCATCGCTGTTCCCATTAGGAGCGGCTTTAGGATTGCTCGTGGTTCCGTTCCTGATCGATAAGGTCGGTCGCAAGTGGACGATGATGTATCTCGTGCCTCCTTTCGTGATTGGCTGGGTCCTGATCGCGGCGAGCATCTCCGTGGTGCCGATAGTGGTCGTCGGTAGACTGATAACTGGCGCCTGCGGCGGTATATTCTGCGTCGTCGCGCCGATCTACTCGGCAGAGATCGCTGAGAAAGAGATCAGAGGTAAGGTCCACCTTTAGACCGTCCACCTGAACCATCCTAAATCGTTTGCAAACCGGCGACAGGAGCACTCGGAGTCTTCTTCCAACTGCTACTGGTGATCGGAATCCTGTATGCTTACTGCTGCGGATACTCGAGGAGCGTCGTCACTACGTCGATGCTCTGTGGCATTGCTCCTATTGTGTTCGCTGTGCTGATGTTCTTCATGCCTGAGAGTCCGCTGCACTACGTAGCCAAGGACAATGTAGAGGCTGCCATGACCTCCATGCGGTTCTTCAGGGGACCGGATTTTGACATCTTTCCTGAGATTGCGGCTTTTAAAGTTAGTGGAGAATTTTGGTAATTTAGAGTTGGGTCGAGGAAACATAAAGGCGGTAGTAGAGGGAGGACAACAGGCTTTTACGGTACAGTTGCTCTAGTTGCTATATCGCGAGCAACAGTGCCAGCGGAGCTTCAAAACACGTAAGCTTGATCCATGTCTATTAGCATAGGGAACAGTGTACCTTCTAATCCTTTGGGTACTGTATCATAGTACAGACATGGATCTATGACGAAACGTGCCTTTCTCTTCCCTTTGTTTCCGACAGTGTCGAGCGAGAAGGATAATAATTAGAGAGCCGATTTTATGCGATTACAATAAACATTCGCAACAGCAAAAACATTTACAGAATTCGGATTTCAAGAAGAATTCACTATCAGTGGTAGAATATTCGCGGTAGTCCTCTTCGCTCGACGCTAACCGGGGACTTGACAAAGTCAACTCCGCCGTTTGCCTCTTGGTCGTCGAATGAGAATCCCGGGACTCGACAGGAGCAAATCGAGAGGGACAAAACCCAGCAGACGGTGAACGTACTGTCGCTGGCGAAGCCTCCGTTGCTGAGGACGATGGCGGTCGCGCTCGGTCTGATGTTCGCGCAGCAATTCAGCGGAATCAACGCGATCATCTTTTACGGGGAGACGATCTTCAAGCAGACCGGCGTCGACATGGAACCCCTGCTGCAGGTGGTGATCTTCGCGGTGGTCCAAGTGATCGCCTGCGTCATCTCCGCCTCGCTGATCGATCAGGTTGTCGTATCGAGTCGAGCGCGCACACGGCTCTCCACTCGGCCAGCTAGCCTTTCCGCTCCGAACTCTGCGCTCGTTTACCAGCGATTTGCGGCTGTGAGGTTGTCGATACCGGAGCCGAGCCTAATATGGCCGGCTCTCGGGAGCCTGCCAGCGAGAATGTTCCAACAGCGAACCAGCTGAGAGAGTAGAGGCATCGTTGAAATCTCCGACTGTCATCGGGCGCTGCGTTTACAAAGAGGAAGCAGCGACAATCGTAATCGCGGGACGAATAAAATGAAAATTACTGTGGCTGGGACTAAACGGTTGGCTCTCCGGAGCCTGCCAATTAGAATGTCCCATCGAACGATCCACCTGAGATAATCGTTGAAATCCTGAGGTGGCATCTATCGCAGCGCTCATCAAAGACGAATCGGTAGCAATTGCGTCAGCACAGTGAATGGAACGAAAGCTATCGTTGCAGCTGGGTTCAAATTGAGTGGCTCTCGAGAGCCTGCCAATTAGAATGGTGCTTCAATGAACGATGATAATGGAATCGTTAAAATCTTAAAGCGCTGTCTAGCGAGCAGCGATCTTAAATATAAAGCAATCGCTTCGGTATAGCGAACAAAATGAACACTGCCGTTGCAGCTGGGTTAAAAATGACCAGTGAGCCTACCACTGGTTCGCTAGTGACCCATCTGCTAGAGCGAATTTCAACCTTCTTAGAGTGTCATCTAGCGCAGCGTTCTCAGCTCGGAAAGACCAGCAATTGCAACACTATAGCGAGTAAAACGAACACTGTCGTTGCAGCTGGGTCGAAAGGTCCTCATGGCCGTGTCCTCGTTGGTGATGAGCATCTGCCTGGTAGCCCTGGCCATCTTCTTCATCGTGAAAGACAGTAATCCCTCAGCAGCCGACAGCTTGTCCTGGCTACCGCTCCTCTCCGCCTGCGTCTACATCCTAGCGTTCTGCCTCGGCTCTGGTTAGTAGCCCGTACGGTAGCCGATCCTCTCGTAGATAGATAATGCACCGTGATAACGAAAGAGATCGAGACTATGTAACTTCCGAGATGAACAGGTCCTATCCCCTGGGCCTACATGGGCGAGATCTTCCCGCCGAACGCGAAGGGAGTGGCCGCGTCCTCCGCTGCCATCTTCAACTGGACGCTGGCGTTCATCGTGACCATGTCCTTCTCCTCTGCTGTCGAAGCTCTTGGCACCGCGGTTGTGTTCTTCTTCTTCGCCGTGATCTGCTGCTTGAGCGTGGTGTTCGTCATATTCTGCATGGTCGAGACCAAGGGGAAGACATTCGACGAAATACAGCGGGAGTTCGGCACCCTGGCCGCCAATTAATGTACTTGAAATCATGGAAATCCGTGCTCAATCACAGTATTCGAATGTTGATCACGGTTACACCTCAAGCTTAAATTTATAGATCAAAGAGCATTTCCTGCACAATGGTTTAGCTCACTTTGCCGATGTTTTGTCCACAAGTATTGCTTTCTAAGGATTACTATGGACCTCAAAAATGGAGAGCCTTTTGCCAATCACAAATATTTTTATATTTCAGTAAATACATAATTTACGCTGAGCAAATTCGGAAGTAGATTTTGAGATGTCCTGATCAGACAAATATAAAATACATTAAATCGTATACAATCAGCTACAAGTTCAGTGTTTCCGTATATTTCAGTAAAAATTTCATTCAGACGTCAAAATGTATACCGAAGCATCGCTAAATGTTTCCATTCGGACCACTGCGCGTGATTGCATTTAAACTTGAACCCGACGATCGCGTGCGAGCTTGAACAATGCGTTTCCACGCGACGACGCGGCTCCCGTCCTTGTAGCAATCTGCAACAATGCACGAGCGCAGGCTCCGCCCAAGTGCAGTGAGAAAATCGCGTAGATCAGCCGGACAACGAGGTATCTATAGCGGACGCTTCTTTCATAGCCAGCGAGCCTGATTGATCGGGGAGTAACGACGGATGACTGATCGGTTCTCTCGATGACAGCTTCTCGGTCGAGTGGAAAGCGAGTAGAAAGTTTTTCCACGTGGAACAACTCGTTAGAAAGCTGTCGAAGGTCACCTCTATGGTCCTGAGAAGCACTTACGTCGGGAGCATCGAATTTGTTCTCGGTTTTACGAAAACTTGCTTCCAGGTACCAGTTTCTCTCGAGAAGCGATTCGTTTTCTGCGATTCATTAACGCGTTACACGATCGTTTAACGATTCCGCGAGGCCGCGTGCACCGAATCAGGGATTCATCTGGGTTCCCCGCGTCCGCGGATGACGATGACCCTCCGCGCCGGTCTCTCTCTCTCTCTCTTACTCCCTCTCAACGCGGTGCATTTGTGATGCAGCTGGCGTCGCTCGGTAGGCGTTCGCTTTCATCGATTATACATTCGAATTTATATTTATGAAGCGTAGTAGCTGCTCGTATCGGCGGCCTAATAATGGATGCTGGCTACAAACCTTTGCTCGTCAGGGTCGAGCCTCAGGATGATGTTCTCGCCCACTATCGCCGGCCACCATGGAGATTTTCCGCTCCGCGCGAGGCGCTAATCCGCTTCTTCACGCCTGATGTGCGAATGAAAATCGCGAATGATACGAGGGTAGCAATCATTACCGCTGACTCACTGACATTTGCAAAATTATGGAACTTTGTAAGTCCTAGAGCATTCCTTCCTTCACTACCTTTTTTATTTTCGCCGTAGTTCAGTAGGGTAAAATTGTTCGAGGGAACTTTGAATTTGTTTGTACAATAAAATATTTGGTATCAAGAGAATATCCCTAAAATCGTACTTTACCCGAAATAAAAAATATTTCTAACAGAGATACGAACCATTTTACTTTACACTTTAGTAATTGTATTAAATATTTGTCTCGTTTCTCGTCTTCTCCGGCCGCTCGTGCACGTTCGAATGGTTTCGTGGGGGGAGTCGAAACCAGCTCGAGGACGTCGTCGGTCCCCGGAACGAGCACACGAGGATTATTTTTCCAGATCGATCGCGAGAAACCGGGCTGGGCCAGGCCGGGCCGTCCCGTTAGTCCTTATTCGGCACAATCGCGAAGGGTGTCCACTTTCCGGGCGGGATCTCTCGATCCTCTACGTGTGTTTCTTTCGACTGTTCGAAGGAGTGGTCCCCCGCGCAACAGAGACCACCGCGACCGAATAAATTTGCTGGTGAAACCGAAAGCGCGCGTGAGAAAGCCAGCTTAGCAAGAAACCGCCCCGCGATCGCGAGGAGCGAGGGGGAGAGACGAGAGTACGCCAGACGAGTTTTTCGCGTGTTCACGCAAGAACGGGGCGGTTCTTTCTTCGTGGGAAGAACCCGGGGATCTTCTTGCGATCGTGGGCGATGCTTGGAGATCGTTTTTCGTGGACGGGTCCTTCCGACCTTCGCGAATAAAAGCGTCTAGTCCGTTGACGATCGTGTGAGGTCGACGAAGGTTTGCTGCCCAGGGTGGCAGCTCTGGCTGTTTTTGCACAGCATGTGGCGATCATGTTTTTTCGACGATTAGCAGTCGACGAAGTTGAGCTGTAGACTTCAATTATCGTGATAGATTTCGATTTTCGATGAAGCAGTTAATAGGAAGAGCAAGATCAAGTTCTTTACGAACAGTTCAGAGCTTAAGAAAATAATTATCTATTTTTTTTATAAATAGTTTAGCTCTTTGAGAATGTCCATCGTGGCTTTCTTTTATGGCGCACGCACTAGACATCTTGTTTTGTACAGACTTATAAACCATAAAAGAGTGAATGATGATCTTACTGGTAAAAATAAATAGAAAATATTTAATACAGTTTCTGTTCATTCTTCGAGGAGACTAAAACGTCGCTCATCTTTTCAGGACACTTCAGTAGACAATTGTGTCAGATTAGTTATCCCCCTGAAGCAGACTAAGCGTTTGCAGATTCGTTTACACGTTCAGAGGATCGCGCGGAATTTTGTTGAATCGACGTGCAGTCTCTAAAAATGGACTGCAATTGGAGGAAAACGATGCAGATGTACCAGGTAGTTTCGTTGACCGGGTGCCGTTGCATCCCGGTGTCCTTTTGCAGCGTGCCGGACCAGTCGATTACTCGAGAGCCAGTTCGAAGTCGCTCGTTCTCGAGAGCCGTCTGTTGTATATTTCATGAACGGCGAGTTTCCATCCTCGTCTCTTCACCGGCAACAGTTCGTCTCACCTCGTCCCGTCGTTCACGTGGTACCAAGCCACTCACTATCCCATCGGCGAGCCATTTTATTATACTTGCCATTCGCGTTCTCGGAAAATTCTGCTTTTTCACCCTGTGCACACCCGCGGGACTCCCCCTGCAGTTCTGGTGACTCGGCGCACAAATATTTGCTGAAACCAATACTTGCCTCTGGTACATCGTTCTTTGTCATTCCGGGCATAACAACTAATTTTTCTGGTGTCCTGCAAGATGGAGGACCAACAGGACTGATTTGGTGACAACCAAATGTAAGGTTTGAAAGATCGAGCGATTAAAAAATTGCAGGCTTGAAAAATTAAAAGCCTCTTTAATTTTTATCATTCAGCAATAGTAAGCTAGTTATTAAGGAAATTCGTTGCAACTTGAAGAAGTTGGTGGATGAGACCCAATTGGAAGATGCAAGCATCGAAACGCCTGGTTTGACTTTTTTTCGGTCGATATCTCGAACTGACCAACATCTCGATTCGACGCACACGCGATCCACGCTTTTCTCCAAGGTTCCGCTCGCGGATCGGCTCGCAGACGGCGCGAACGTTCGCACAGATGCGCGAGCAGCGCGTGTCCCCTTTCGCTCGGTCTCTTTCTCGCCGTTTTTCTCCTCGTCGCTCCTGCATCGGATTGCACACTGCACCATTGCACCGCGGGTGCAATGCCCTCTCCGCTCAGTATCGCTGCAAACTCGCTCTTCTCTCACTCGCGCGCGCCCGCCGGACCCGAAAAGCGTGTTGCGAACGCGATTTTTTGCGCCGATCTCTCTCTCTCTCTCTCTCTCTCTCTCTCTCCCGCATGTTCACACACGCACGCTGTGTGCGATCATGACTCCCTCTCCAGGAGACGATGATCCTGACTCCGACACGAAAGGAGGACAGGTCACCGTGTCACCGTACGAAACGATCCGACAGGTAGTTTTTAAGAATTCAGGTGGAAGATTCTAAGAGTTGGATCGTGGGCGAGCCCGGGGCTTTTGTCTTCGACATTTAGGTCTTGGGCACTGTGGATTCGCTTCTGCTACCTTTCAGTTATTTAATTTTTCAGTTTCTCAATTTTCCTCTTCCCAGTATTTCGGTCAGTCAATTTTTCAATCGCTCAATTTTTCATTCGTTCAATTCTCCCGTTCTTCCATTCACGTGTCTCTAAATTTTTCAAACATTTAGAAAGCCTCTTAAATATTAGTTCATTCAGGAGATACCAATAACCAAACTTCTAGAGTGGATTCCCTTAATTTTCTCTTGGTTAGCAAACTTGCTGATCCAGCGAGCGCCGATCGATCTTTCACGAGCGTCTCGATGGAATCGAGAGCTTCTTTCACGATCCTCCGATTTTAAAAGAGTTTTAGCAGACTCGTCGATCATCAATCTTCCGGGTTAGCGGGAAGCGAAAGGAGCCGATAAAAACGCCATCGCTCTCTGCGGAGCACGGTGTCTCGCGGGCGATTAATTAATTCCTATCAGCGGCGATCTCGTGCTTCCGGATCGCGGAATTCGTTATCTACGGCAATTAAGGTGAAACATTTTTATTTTCCATAAAGATCCACTATCTATTTACACGAGATCAAGAGCGATACCGTGAAACAACGAGCGAATAAATCCAGAAAAGGCGCTGAATCCGAGAGATATGCAAAGTTAGTTTGCAAATGCACATGTGTAGTTCGGGACGGAGGTGTAAATAAAGCGAGGGCAGAAATAAACGCATATCAGTATGCTCGCGTGCTTGCACTCGCTTGGAGGCTCGGCTATCGCCTATCCCGTTCTTCCAGCGAGAGAGAGAGAGAGAGAGAGAGAGAGAGAGAGAGAGAGAGAGAGAGAAGAGAGAGAGGCTCGTAGGAGGTCGACGTCAATGGAGATCGCTGTTTCGACCGGTCTTTACGGAATCCTTTTATCACCGAGTTCAGAAAGAACTACTGTGCGCGCACGTGACATCAATGGACGCGTTTCAGCCTGCCTTTATCGCCAATAGCAACGTCGATCAATCTATCCTTCTCTCCCTGTCGTTCCTTCTCAACCTCTTCGTGTTCAACATCTTCGTCTTCATCGACTCGGTCGTTCCTTTATTTTTGCCGTTCGCGAATTCCGTCCCGTAGAAAGGCGTCCGTGACGTTCGAGGTGTCCGCCTCGATAATTGTCACGCGCCGGTCCCGTTCCTCCGCCAATTACCGAGGCATCGACTCGCTTCGCGGCGTAGCAGCTGTCGGCAGTGTTCGTGTTCCGCCGCGTCAGCATACGCTCTTTGACCCCCGACGCGGAAAAAAAGAACATCGTGTTTTCGTTCGGATCAAAGGCTTTTATTCAGGCCGTTGCGCGGATTTCAAGCCGACGTCGATCTTCCCGAGAGCCTTCGGGACATGAACGGCGAACGACGATTACGCGAAGACCAGGAAGTTTGTTTAGGTGTTTATTAAGCGTTTGGCTTCGCCGATGATTGCACGAACTGCGATGCGAGAAGACAGAGAGGCGCGTTGTGGCCAGAAATAAATACATTCTCGCGTCATCTTTGCTGCAAACAATCTTGTGGGTGCAAGAATAAACCTTTCCGCTACTCTGGTTTTTTCTTCTAAACATGAGCTACAATCACACAGATTTGCTTAATTTTTGCGAAATTTCTTCTATAGATTCGGCATCTTCTATGATCAAAAATACCTATATACAATTTTTTAATCGCATTCTGTAGGGCATCCACTGTATGTCCACAATTCAGTGACTAGACGGAAAGTTTGTAGCATGTGAAAATACAAAATAAAAATAAAAAAATATCCCAATATTTAAGAATGTTCACGAATGATCGTGTGAAAATCCGAGAAGTGTTCCTTTAAAAATAGTGGGAGCCGATCAAGTTCGATTTTTCGCCAAATTGAATAAGGTAGCGGTTGAAAGGAAGAGGCGATTAATCTCTCGGTCATTGTTTGCTGGATCAGCAGCGGAGATCCGAAGGGACGTATAAGGGACGTGGATCGTTAGGTATGTGGGTTTCGATTCGTCGTAACAACTCGTCGAATAAATCCGTGCATCCTCCTCGGACGTCCTCTGTTGCATTGACGGTGCAGCCGAGATCGGCATCGCCATACAGCCCGGAGACGTTATCCGTCTGGCAGAGTGGAGGCACGAGCGAAATAATCGGCTCGTTTGCCGAGGTGATCTCAGTGAATCGCGGCTCGTTAAAGGAGAGGATCGGCTAACGTCACCAGTGCGGTCCGAGTATTTCCGAGCGACCCAGTTGCATACAGAAGTGCAGTTATCGCGTGGGCCGCGTGTAGGTACCGTTTACCGATGCGACTCCGCGATTCGAGCTTTCTCCGTTTCTTCCGTTCTGCTCCGGTTGCGACACCTGGCCCCCCACAGGATTTTTGATCGATCCGTAGTTCGCTCGATCCATAAATCCGAGTAACGCCTACTGCTAACCGAAACCGATCCTAGTATCGAGTAACACGCTCTCGATCTTGCGGAATCTGTATCTAGGCCGAGATCAGACGGTTCGCTTCGCGTTTTTTTAGTGGAGAGTGGGCGTGGTTAGGCTGAGTGGGCGTGGCCTCGAGGCTCCAACGGGCAATTTGAACGATTTGGACTGTTGCTGGTGGTTTGCGAGATCTGTGGTCGTTTTTCAGCTCGGTTTCCATTTTGTTTGTGTGCAAAAACCGAAGAATTTCCATAATTCCGAGCTGTAAAGGCAAAGAATTTGATAAAACTGCAACCGCGACAATTCGACGAGCGCAGGTTCAGTCTGAAGCTCGTAGTGTCTCCCTCGGATCTTAATTGTGAATCCGCGATCGACCGGGGATTGCGATTATATTTCCTTGGCCAGGGTTCCAGGAGCGTCTAATGATCCATTCACACACGCGGCTAGAATCGGAATTCGTAGCCGAGGTTCTCGCGCGAGCCCGCGTCCGCTTGAAATATTCGCGCGGCATCCGAGGGCCCGAGAGAACTTTTAATTACGCTTGCCCGTTGTAAAGAGAGAAGCGGGAAGATGTTACGGCGGGGGAGAAGGAACGAGGAGAAGGCGAGGACGCGCAGAGGATCGCGCGCGGCGGCACAGAATGGAGAGGCTGTCGGCGAGGAACGACGTTGGAAAAAACTACAGGATCATAAAGCATTCGCGCAATAAAGCTGCCTGCAGCAACGGGCAGGCTACATATTTTAAGAAATTAATTTGTCGAAGGACAAATTGCCTCGTTCTTCGCGATACCCGAGAACAAGCCCGAGAGGGATGGAGGAGGGACTTGGGTTCGAAGGGTGGGTGGGGGGGGTGGAGAGAGATAGAGAGTTTAACCTTGCCGTGCGGTGGTCTTTCGTTTCCCGCCCCCGCTCAAAAGGGTAGAAAGTCTCCACGGAAACTCCGTTTCGGCTAATTTACGCGCTCGTAAATCTCGCGAGCGGGCGGCCGGTGTTGCTGTTGTTCCCGGAGAAATAATAACGAAGCCCGATTCGTTCGAAGAGTAAGAGTTGATCGATGGCCAGAGGAACAGAGCAAGAGGAGGAGGAGGAGGAAGAGTTTGCTACAGGCGAAAGTCGGCGCAAGAAACGCGCGGTAAACGTGCTTTCTATTTTTCAGAAAGCGACGACTCCGTTCAAAATAAATTCTTCGCGAAACTCTCCGTGATAATTCCTGTTCGTGGCACACCCCATCGGCCGGGCCACGGGGATGCATGCCGCTCTCGTTCCATTGTTCAGGGGTGAAGAATAACAGACATCTTTTTTCCGTCTCCCTCCCTCTCTCTCTCTCTCTGTCTTTCTCTTTCTCTCTCACCCGCGCCGGTCGCAATTAAAATGTAAATTCTTCGCATTCGCCGGGAACCGACGATCCAAATAAAACAGCCGCGGGGGTGGAGACGGCTCGGTAAGTGGAGCAAATATTTGTTCCTGAAACCGCTGAAAGGATACCCGGTGTCGGCGGAATAATTATTTGCATAATGCCGCGCGATACACCGGTATTCCCGGGGATGCCGGGTAGACGCGTAGTTTTTTCCCAACCCCCTCCGTACAATCCCCCGCACGAATTCTTCCGCCGCGGTGGAGAAGTTAATCTCGGTTGTACGCGGGGGTGGCCACCCACCACCCTGTCGCCGAACAACAGAGAAGAGGGTTTCTCGCGAACGTTTAGCCGTCTCGCGATTGATTTACCGCCGTGCTCGCTTATTCGAGCACTGCGAGGGTGCTGGAGGGTGGGGGACCAAGGGGGAGACTCTCGAGCAACCTAAAAGCGCTCCAAATATTTCAAACCTTTCGCTGACTCGGTGTAGCACAGGAGGAATTCACGGGCGTTCGTTTTTCTGTCGAATTTCCATTCTTTAATCTCTCTGTTGCTCGATGATTCGGTGTTTCAGTCGGACGGTGGTTTATTCAATTTTATAGTCGCTCGACTTTCAATTTTTCGGTTAGCGTTCCGCAAATATTCTTTCTCCACTCAAAGGGTTACCAACGACCATGAACCTTTTACTTAAAATTACGTAAAACGATTTACATAGGGAACTCACTCCAGAGAAATCTGCGAAGCCATTCCCCACCGCACAAGCACCCCCACAACTCCAAATAAAGCGTCAAAAAATATTCCATATTTCCCCGTGAATGGTCCAACGTGACAATTTCGTCATGCCCGAGCCACTTCATCCCCAAGGAGATTTTCCTTTGTTAGTTAAGGCTCGGTAAGGGCTGGTTTTCTCGAGGAACCCGGCGCGTCAGCCGTCTTCCGTTCCGTCGAAAGAAACGGAGGAACACGTTATTTATGCCTTTCCGCTTTTATGGATATAGGAGGAAGACGCGGGCACCCTCTGTCAGCCCCGTCAACCCCCTGTTTCCTTCAACCAACCCCCTTTCTTCGTTCGTATCTCCTCGTTGGTGGCCCCCCTTCGCGCCGCCCTTTCGACGAATTCGGAGCGCGCACCAAGGGAAAACGCGTTCTCGCCGGGCGACGTCTAATCGGCGACTACTCTTTTCACTCGGCTGGCTTCCTTCGGGACCCAGGCAGCCGTGGATACGTCCTCGCCCCATCATCCAACCTTGAAGAAACACCGGATAAAAGTAGCGAGAGACGCCCTCGAATATATTCTCTCCTGCTCGCAGGGACCGGCCTCCTCGGAATACCGTTTCGTCGACTGTCTAGAACTGGGGCTCTCGTCTCATTATTCCATCTATCTCTCGGTCCCTTTCGACCATACCAAATTGAGAATCGTCGCGGAATACCTGCAGCGTTTTCCTCTCTTTCCGATTCCTCTCGCGACTCGATTAGGAAGGCGCTTCCCGATCTCTGTATTTTAATTGACCATCCATTGCGACCTTTAATAATTTTTTGGTAGAAATCCAGTGAACACGTTGATCCGAAACTTTGTGGTCTCATTCGTCAGTCTACGAGGAGCACAGAGCAATTTTTACATGGTGGGTACAGCAATTTTGACCAAACTTATGACACAAAATCTACACACTGTTTTCTACTTCTCCCTTTGAATCGACGATCGAGGATACCTGTGCATTCAAAAATTTTTTCAAAGAAAACAAATGGGCCGATCAATTTCAAACTCCGTAGATATATTTGTCAATCTATAAGACACTCAAAGCAATTTTTTTCTTCCAATGTATCGACTCTATCAAAAGTTACGTTGGCTAGACCGCACGAAGACCACAATGTATACCACACTTCGTCACGAAATTAACTGTCGCAGCATTTCGAAGCAAACGAGTCGGAAAAATCGTGAACGAATGCACCAAGGACTGACCTCTGACTCCGTCAGCACTGTCCTCTTTCGACTGGCGGCGTACGTCCGTCAAAAATAAGGTCGAACTCGAAACACCCCCTGCTCGTGCGACCGAGCGTTGCGCGTTGGCAAAAACACGATGCCATAAATCGTTCCCGATACATTTGCTGGCAAGAAATCGGCGCTGAGGGGGAGAGGAGATAAGGAGAGGCCCGCGACGAGGCCGATCGACGATCTCCTTCATTTGCGAGCACGGAGAGAGAGTGAGAAAGAGAGAGAGAGAGCGAGAGAGACGTGCGTGCGGAGCGCACGCTCTCCTGTCGAGGCACGCACACGATCGGACCCCTATGTGGCACAAGGATGCGACTCGTCTGGGTCATTACTGTATCACCACGCTTCTCCAACTCTTCTCCTCTCCTCTCTGTCTCTCACTCTTTCTCTCTCTTCCCCCTGTCTTTCATGCGAGCACACGCTGACTCGCTCTGCAACCCGGCCGCGTGATGCATAACGATCGTGACAGTCGATTCGCGAGGAGGGTGTGGATCTCCGTTGAAACTCTCGATCCTCCTCTCGCATTGTACTTTCGTCGACTTACACTGACTCAGCCCCTTTTGTCCCTCTCTGTCTTCCTGTCGAACACTGAAATTGATATTTGATAAATATCCATTTTGGTTCTGCTGCCCTTTGTTTCGACGCAGAGTCGCGTTTTCGGGCAGTCATTGTTTTTCAGTGCTCGATCCATTCGCTGCGAAATAAACCTTCATCGCGTTATTCAAGAGAAAATAAAAATTGTTTGCATTAGTTGCAAGACACACGAACCAAACAGGAATTTATCCCTCTCCTCAGTGGTTTTATTAAGTCGTGAGAAACGTGTTAATGTTCAGAAATTCTGTAAAACTTTTCTACTTCTATTTTTAAAATTACACCCAAAGTCGAGCTACACAAGTGGCTAATAATTCGTAACACCGTGACGTATTTCCGGCAATTTCGCGACGAATGGTATTTCGACCATCGACTCGGGCACCCCCAATTTAAACGGCGAAAGTAAATTTCAAGCCAGTCCGAGCGCGACGCGAAAGTTTTCGCATTTCGCCGGCAATTCGTCGGTCCCTAATCAAAATCCATAAAACGCACCCCAGCATTTTCCATCGGGCCTCTTTCTAGCCACCCCTTTCCTCGTAAAAACATTATCATTCCCTTCGCGACGGTTCCCCCCGGTCCCTATAACAGCCGTAGCGCCGTTCGTGCACGTACGATCGAACAATTTCCCGAAGATAAACGATTTCCACGAAGACGCCGACGACGCCCACGCTGCCCTAACGCGCCCGAAGACGAGCCACCACGCTCCGGTGGGTTTCGATCGTCGACAAGGGCTAGATAACAGCCCGACGACGACGGAAACCCGTCGCGCGGGGCCCCCCTTCTGTGTTTCCCTTGATCCGGGCACACAATGGGCTCCATTGTGCCCCGGTGGGACGGGACAAGACAGCCTTGTGCCACGGCCACGAACATCCGACGAGCGTCAACGCTACCGGCGAACGACAGCCTGCGAACGGCTACAAAATGACAGCGCTTTGTCGACGGACCTGTCTCTGCTCGTCTTCCTAGCTCTGCGAAGTCAATCGAACGAAACCACCGAATAAACAGTGTTCCGTTCCTTCGATCACTCCTCTTGCTACTATTTTTCCCTTCGTAGGAATCGATCGAGGAAGGCGTGGGTCTTCAGTTTGATTTTGTCAGGTGTATAGCAGCTGTTCGCCTGACGGTTTTGGTCAGTGGCGTTTTTAATTGATGATAATAATTGCAGGAATCTAGGAGTGTAATTGAATATGAATTTTTAGTTTGATTTTACGTAAGCGAAGATTGCTCGCCCGTATTGAGTAAGGACGAGGTTGGATGTTATTATCGGTAGTATGCGGTTGTTATCGGAGTTTGCTATTATTACCGCTTGCGTAACTCTAATCTTTCATTAGAGTGTGTTCGCCTGGGTCAGTGTTGGATGAGTCAGATTGTTCGCGCATGACTGTACACTGTACACGTTTGTTGGTCGGACACAGCGACGGATTCGAAATATTGTTTCTGACGGTCCACTTTAACGCAAGGTTACCAAAATTTCCAACGAGAGTACACGATCGAACCCACTGGCGGATTGGTGGCGTTCACGGCTGCGGTATCTCTCCGAAAGTTCCTTCACCTGCGATAGGATTGTCGCGATCGTCTGGGACGCGTGTCGCGTTTTATTTCTGTAAATAACCCGCACTATTGTCGTAGATCGTTAAAAAGCCATCAATTACCGTGCAGGCCGTTCGCTTTATGGCACCGTGACCCGTTGCGCAGTCGCCAGTTTGCGAAGGAAAGCCGCCAGGTGAGAGAAGGAAGGTTTAACGATCGAGGCTTCGAACCGGCAGGAGGACAGCCGGACGACGGAATATGCACTTTACGCATCGCGTGGAGTACACTTCTCCGTTTATTTTTTTTTTCTACCTCTCTCTCTCTCTCTCTCTCTCTCTCTCTCTCTCTCTCTCTTTCTCAAGTTCCCTTCTGTCAGCCGTAGCAAAGGCTACGGTGTTGGCCTAGCTGTGCAAACACGAGCCCGGAGGCCCGCCGCGCAAATGCCAGTCGATCGGCGCGCTGCTATCGCTCGCCACTCGCGATTTTACGATGAATGGCAGCGTCCAGGCATAAATTAAAACCTGTTGTGCATTCAGTTCCCCTGCACGAACGTTCCCAACCGTCCCCTGCTTTCTCCGGACCCCTGCAATCCTGCAGGGACCACTGTCACTCAACTTTGTGCTAATACCGTGGAGCAAACGGTTCTCCCTGGGCTGGAGACGATTCGCGAGACTATAACGAGGGTGGGCGAGCTTATAGGAGCGAATTGATGTCCGGACGATCGCTCGAGATCGTTCCGGCAACGATAAAAACGTACGCTGCCTCGGAAAGTAATCGTTGAAAAGTTTCCCGCGGTAAGGGGAATGGGACGGTATGTGGTCAGACGAGGGAAAATCGTGTATTATTAGAGAATGGCGGGGTTTGTTAGAATTTGTATGCAGTTGGTTAAGAAGGTACTAAAAACGATACAGAAGGTTTATTAATTATTTCGTTATCATGATCATATATACGGCGGAACAGACCGAGCGGATCACCTTGAAATTACGTACCTCAAGCAAATGTGGTAAACTGAAAATACACTGCTGCAAAAAGTCTCGGAATTTTTAAAAGAGTATTGAGCCATCGCTGGTAGGCCGAGCGGTGAACACCGTTGACAGTCGAGAGGGGCGATAACGATCCCCGATGGCGGTTGGCCGGTTCAAAGGAAGGAAAGTTTCGAGCGTGTACTACCTACGTGGAAAAAAAGATTCGAGTATGTTCGCCTCGGTCCGGGCAAACTGTGCACGCTGAACCCAGGCTCTCCGGCCACCGCCGACGTACCAGACGAAACGAAGAGGAGCAATAAATCTTGCAATAATCGCGGTCGTTCCGTCCATTCGTGCGTCCGTCCCTCTCGTCCTCCCTGTTTCGCCTGATCGCCACGACCTCGGTACACTCTCCTCCTCCAGCCAGGCCGCCAACTAGGCTGACTCTCTCGTTGCGGCAATGAACCGAGTCAACTGCTCGAAACACCCCCGCAATTGCTCGCGACGTGCAGCGTTAATTCGCTGCGAGGCGACCTTTCGTGCGATACGAACGGCGAATAAAATATCGAAAGACAACTAGATTCAACATTTAACAAGTTTCATCTCGACGGGACTGTCGTTGAATGAAACAGAAAGTTGCAAACGAGACGTCGACGACTCGAACGGGCCAGATCGAGCAACTAAATGTTCACTGTGTAACGAGAACTTCAGGAAAAAAACTTTTTACGACTGCTATCGTGTAAATGAAATCAGGAGGATGCGTCTTTATATCTTTAAAGAACTTTTAAAAAGTAAGGTAATAATGAGCTCACAGAAAGATACAAATATAATTGCATATTTTTAAAAGAAATCAAAAGTAATACGAAAGTATAGTAGGAAAAGTAATGAACCTGAGAAATGTAGATGTAAATGTAAATGCGTTCGGTCCCTCGTGGCTCTAGAAGTTAATGCGACTTCGAGAGAAAAATATCGGACCGTAGGACAGAAATCTTTACCCTGCTCCGTTCTGTTCCGTTCTGTTATGCTGCAGAATGGCGCCGTCGTTCCAGCCGAACCGAGTCAGCTTTGGAATTTTAATGAACAATCAGGGGACAGAATAACAACGAGACCATAGCGACGAGATACGCTCAATTGCGCAGGAATCTCGGTGATAACTGGACCGCTGGTCTTTCCGCGTTTATGGCACACTTCATACTTCGACAGAGCTAATCACACTTGAAAATTCAACTTTGCGACCGTCGCGAGGTGTGACGAATTTAATTACGGTTCGCGAGACATGGCTATGATACACATGCCATTTCGACTCTGTCATACGACTCTCGCCTTGTCTCGCTAAAATATTTACTAAAATTTCTGGCGAAATCTACATGGCTGAGAACAGCAGCAAAATCACCGTCAATCCTCGAACCACCATTCAGCCCCAAGAAAACCTGCGAAGCTCTCGGCAAACCGGAGGAATTCCGGCAGGATTCATTAAACACAATTTAGCGAAAGATCCTCTCGTCCAGGATACGTCGGAGCAACGTTGATATTCAAACCCGGCAGCGAGGCGAGCGTCTTCTGTCCGGCGGAGCGTGGAATTTGACGCGCTGCAACCTGCAATTCCAGGCAATTAAAATTCCTGGGGGCGCAGGATGCTTGGAATAATTAAATAAACGTGGAAATCCCGGCCGTCCGCGACGACGCTTGCCGCGAGCACGCCGCGCGGAAAACCGCGGACAGATCGAACGTAGACACGAACTGCACAGGAGGGTGGGGGCTGGGTGGTTCTATTTGATTGCGAAATCCAATTTCTGTCGCTTACGAGGCATTATCGCGAGGGGGTTGGGAGAGGGGCGGAGGCTGTCTCCTGCGAAACCGGAGGAGAACGGTTAATCTCGCGCGATCCGCAGCTAATTCTATTTCGCACGCTCTACGGACCGGTCCTCCGCTCGGCTCCTGTCCGAAATTCGTGCGGACTCTCCTCGTGTCGGTAATTACGACCATTCAGCGAAAGAGAGAGAGAGGGAGAGAGAGAGAGAGAGCTTCTCTGTCGTTCCACGTTGTACCGGTTCAACTTCGAGAGACCAAGGGGATTCTGCTCGTTGTCCGTTATTGCCTAGTGAATTTAGCATCGCGCCGCGGTACCGCTGGCTATTTTTGCCCGCTTGGCACTTAGTCAGATCCGCTCTTCCCCTCGTCCCTTCCCCGACCTTTCCCCTGCCCTCTGCCCGTCTTACGATCTCTCTTTCACCGATGTCTGTCTCCGTCTTTCTCGACGCAACCGAGAAAACGCGCGCGTTTCGCGGGAAAACGAGGTTTTCCTCTTGGATCTCGTCGTTCAGGAAAATTGTGCGGTTGTCCATACAATGTGGATCTTTATGTAGAACGTAAATTCGTTACGAGATACAGACAGAGTAATTTATGCTCTCTATCAGCCCTGGATAATTAATCTTTCGTAGATAAGAATTAATCTTTTATACGACTGCGGTAAATGGTTATATTCGTGGCAGTAAATGCAGTATGCATGGTAAAATCAACAAGAGGAGAATTTTCCATTACGGAAAATTATACACTGAAGATACAGTATGAAATGGTAATCATACAAGTCTTTGTTTTATGGAGAAACAAGTTTGCACACGCCTGCTTCGAGTGAGTGTCTGAGCGTGTGAAAAACTAATCCTTTATGTAAAGAATACTGTGTTGTACTCATCGCACACAAGTTGAGAGTCGCGTGAAACCTTAAAATTTTGGCCCAAATTGATTTTAGAAATATAAATTTCCAAATTGTGATAGAAAATTGCGAATAAAACAGGATTTTGGAACATCACGAAAAGCGATAGTGTGTGGCGATCGCACGCGGAGGTTAAGCAGGAAAATTGCAAATTAATACGGGCGAGAGGCCCGATAGAATTGAATACGAGCGTGAGCGGAAGATTAATAACCCGCGGGGAACCAGGAAAAAAAGAGATGGCGCGTTCGCTCGCGCGCGCGCGGCCGCAGTATAAATATTTCGCGAGGAAGAGCCGCAAGACAAATACGAGAATAGAATGGCGGATGACGGCGAGTGGTTTCGAGCCGTTCCCCACCGGCTTACCGGATTTAATTAACAATCGCCATTTTTTACGCGTCTGGATCCTCTTTCGCCGCGACCACCGCCCCTGCGTTTCGGCCGCCTCGTATATATTCTCCGCTCATCTCCTTGCTTTTATCCCTTTCACCCTCGTTAAATGAAAAACCAGGCATTAAAGACGGGTCTCTTGGCGATCCTTTAAAAACCTAACTATGCATTCAACCTTCCTTAGCTGCTTTGTCAATCTTTTCTCTTCGGATCTTCCTCCTCTCCAAATTTCTTTAAAGACCTGGGACACTGAATAATATACAAAATTGTGACACCACTTTTTAAATACTCGTGGCACGATTTATTTCATCTATTTCTGCGCCGATTAGAACTTCTTTGTTGTTCATAATTTCGTAGAAGAAAAATATCGATGATCAGGAAGTAGGATGTAATCTCGATTTTTAAGAAACGGATCACATACGTCACGATATTATAACGCAACAGATTGAGCCGTAATACATTAATCAAATTAATTGAACGAAGTGGACAATGCACAATTCAGAAACAAAGGCCAGCCTTTAATTTATACAGAGTAGAATTATATTAAAATTTATACAACTCTCTGTGACTCGAATTCCCAAAAAGACTAAAAGTGACTGTATTACATTGCGTTGTGAAAATTGTAGTTATTCCGATTTTCAGCCGTTTTTATGTGCTCAAAGGAATAGATCTATTGAACAATTCTGCACAAGTGCATCCTTGCACTCTGAATAATTATAAATTAAAAAATTTCGAGTCCGTCGTTTTAACGGGTCTCATAAATCTAGCGTTTCAAGAAATGCGCACCGGAGGAAGAATCGATTCGACCAGAAGCAAGAAATTACAAGGTGAATGAGTCTACTCGAAAGCGGAAAAACGCGACCGGACGCGCGTTTCCTGTCCGGGCTCGCTGCGAAATCTTCAGAATCCGCGGACCGCAAAACGCGCGTCCACGGAACGATGCGGTTTCGGGTGTAGCCACCGTGACGCCGAAAACCGCGTTGCATTTCGTGGATCCCACCCTCTTCCAGCTCCTCCTCCTCATGGTTCTATTAACGACAGAGGGCCTACGGGTACAGAGGTTTCCTGACGGACCCTTCAGGAAACGCCGTGGAACAAAGGCGAGCTCGACTTCACAGCGAAGACGCCCGTCGCGGATATTTCTTCCCAGCTGTCGTTCCCTGGCTCTTTTGTGCCTTTTGTTTGGACGGGAGGATGTCTTCTGCCGTTCGGCCCGACCGCTCGACAAATGGAATCGTTTTGCCTAACAAATTAACCGACTAATAAATACGGTACGGCTCTTTACGCAAATTCGCCTGATGATTTAGCAACGTCCGCGTTAGGTATGCTTGGGTTTTTCCAAATCAAAGTGGAGCCACGAAGCTGAAGCAATTTGCCAATGAGTGTGAAAAGTGTCCCTTCATTGCTGTGATACTAGTCTTCCAATTCGGTTTGATCGAGCAGATTAAAATAAAAATTCATTTTTTGGGCTGTTTGAAGGATGGAGTTGAAAACGTTTTAAAGGAAAAGATTTTCGTCTAGATATTACAATAATTAGCTTGGTGCTCTTCTTGATTCTTATAGGTTTTCAATTTTCATTTTCAAAGGCTATTTTGTGTACGTTAAAACGGAGGAGGAAAGGTATTGTCGGAACAGAGCATTTCTTGCAGTAGAAATAAAATAAAAATGCCACTAACGTTTGCTAACACACAGGTTTTCCTGTTCTTAAAAATTTCGTCTAAGTAGTACCGCAACGATTTTCGCGCGAATCATTTATGGCTGCCGTTGGGAAAGTATGCAGCTATGCGATTCCGCGCAAAAGGAACTGATTTCCCCGTCTAGCGAGGTGGAATTGTTTTATGAAATTTTTCGAATTCAGGAGGAGAGGAGGTTCCACTCTGCCCCAGGGACAAAAGAAACCTGGGGGAGACCGGCCGGAGATCAAAGCCTGGGGGGCGGATTGTCGAGGGCCGAAAATAACCATAATCGTATTTAGAAGGCATCGTTCCTCCCCGCTCGCCATTGCTTCCCGTCAAAGGGACGCGGAATTTTCGGAAAGCGTGCAATTTGTCGAATTAGTAACGACACACGGTGGGGGGCACAGAGGTGAACTTATCGAGGGATGCAGGCGGAAAAAAAAAGGAAAGAAAAGAAAGAAGGAAGCGCGCCGCCGGAGTGTTCTTAAACGGCGGCTCTCTCATCTCTCTTTCTCTTTGCTCTCCGGGAAATAAAAAAAAGCTCTTTCGGGTGTCTTAATTAAGAGCGGCTTTTTTTCGAGCCCGTGGGGCCTCCACTCGTGTGAAGGATCGCCGCTTTGAAGTTCAATCGGTTTAACGAGATCCACTTCTTCGGGCATTAAAATAAACGTGGAATTGGAGCGCGGCTTGGAAAGTCTGCTGGAAAATTTCGCTCGAGCACCAGACAGTTTTTTTTTTGCGGGAACTTTAATTGCTGGCGCCCTTGTCATAGAGATTATTCCCCCTTCTTATTATCGCCGCGAGTTGACGGACGGTCTCGAGTTCAAGGTTGAGCGACGCTACGGAGGGAATACGCTTTTCAGAAATTTTTTCTTCCACATGTCATATCGTATGTCATGTAATAAACTAAAATGGAGGCCACTGAGAAGATGCTGAAAATCCAGAACGTGGTTCCACCATTCTTAAATTTTAACGTTCCAGGGGGTAGAAAAATTGAAGGAAATCCGACGAGAATCATAAACCAGGGTTTCATTTTCTCCTTCCGCACCCTATGCCGCATAATTTCTAACCTCGACGGGGTGGTGGCTGGATTCTATATTTTTTTATCCGCGAGGAAAAGTTATCGCGAATCGCTTCAACACTCGTGGGCGATAACCCTGCGACGCTTGCGAAACGGTCGAACAATAAACATTTCGTCGTCACGTCAATCGGACGATAGGGGAGCAATAAAGCTTCTTCCCGGGCTCGTAAAACTAACGGCAGTGACCTGCACGCGCGAGGGAGGCTCTATTGTCCTTGTTCCCGAGTCTCCCTGGACACTTTTGCTCCTTAAGAGCACCGGCTCTTTAAAATTCGAGTTTTCTCGCAGAAAATGCCACTCGGCTCCACGGAAGTCTTCGAGATTAAATCTTTTACGTGCGAGTTCTGAGATAACGCCGGGCCAACATTAAACTCGAGCGATTCGGTTGTCAGTATTGGCATCGATTTTCTCCTGAGCGTTATCACCAGATTGCAAATTTTATACGTTCACATATAAATGTGTCGTGCTATATTTGAATGAATCAATTTTTCTTAGGTCTCGCAGGCTCCCGAACGATTAAAGAAATAGTATTCCCATTTCTTCAAACTCTGACTTTCCAGTTTCAAAAAGTTACTAATAAGTAATTCCTTGAAAGAATTATTTTGTCATTTGCGGAATACCTTTGGCGAAGGTGTTTAATTATTCCCCTATGTTCGAGCAGAGAACGTCGAGGAACAGAGCAGCGTCTCCGCTGGCTATCGCCGGACGTCAGGAGAAAGTTCCGCGAAACGTTGATAGCGTCGAGCGTCGGGACGCTCGAAATACGCAAGGTTGGTCGACGACCGGCGTCGGTGTCTAGAGATACTGTCACGTTCACGGAGGGACGTTGGTTGCGGCCGGAGCATTAACAGCACCAGCGCCAGCAACAACAGGCTACGGTTTCGATCGGACGCGGGTTCCGTTCAATGTCGCGTCGTCCCACGGCCAGCCGGAATTGCAGCCTCGTCGCCAGGAAATTGAATATCGCTCGGTGACGGCTTTGTTTCGATAAAAATGTAACGAGACGTCGTCGTCTGCGGCGGTTGTCAACGTCGGGACGGATAAACGGGTCCGTCAATCCTCCCCCAGCCATATCTCGTCGGCGAACATCGCTCCCTACCACCTGAAACCGGTCCAAACAGTTTTAATTCGTTCCATTGAATTCGTACCTGGTCTCTGATCCGAGCTCGTAGATCACTTGGAATCCTAATCAACGCGGTGACTGCCAAACCAGGCCCTTTGAAAAATTCGACGAGCTCAAATAATACTAGTAATGATTGATAAGTAAATCTTTAAAACTTTTGTGCTTGAATTATACCCAATTGGCTCCCGATTTTGTGCGTAAAATATTTGCTTGGAACATACGCAAGGTGTTCTTATCTTGTCTGAAACGATCCTAATGTGCTATGGTTGCCATACGTCGTCAATTAGAAGCGTCAGGCGGTAAAATGTCGCAGAAAAACCGCGGCAAGGTTGCCCGGTGCTTTTCATCGGCGGCTGCACCACCCACTCGGACTTTCTCTCGCTCTTATACTCTCTCACTCTCTCTCTCTTTCTCTCTCTGTTTGTCGATGTTCCGGGCTCGCGCACGCATCATTGTGCGTTGCATTAATGCGTCGGCTCGGAACAGCTCATTGTGCATTATACGCGACATTGTGTCCTCGTTAACAATAGCGGGGTGTGGCGGCGCGAGGCTGGCTGACTCTCTGGATGGCTGGGCTGGCTCGGCCAGCGGTCTCGATTTGGCGGGCAATTTTTGTTGAACTTCAGACAGACGCGTCCGACCGACCGACCGACCAGCCAACCAACCGCCTTCTTTCTCGTTTCACCGTGCCACTTTGAATTTAACAACGCGACCGCGTTGCGGTTAGCAATTTCCTGCTTAACCCTCGCCTCGGAGCAGGCCTGGGCTCTGCCTGCCTGTCTCTCTGTCCTCTGATGCGCTGTACTTTGCTCCTATTACCGGTAAACTCGCCATTAATACGCGATATGCTACAGTTCGCTCGCCATTAACTGGCAGGCCTATCACCGTTCGTCAAATTGCCTGTTTCGAAATGTTTATTTTACGATTATTGGAATTATACTGGTCTCTCTCTCTGTCATTTTCATAAAGCACACGTGCTGATCACTTACCGTGTAGGTTCAGCGTTAATTCGTAAAAGTAGATGATTGTATGGTGGAGTCAAATGTGCATCGTTCTTTAATGGCAATTTTTACTTTGGTCAATGTATTTGAATTTATCTGCGTATATTCAAAAGTACACTGAATCATTTACCATTAACCAGTTATCTTCCAGTTCGACTTGATCGTTGCTGGTGGTCCTAGTATTGATAAACTACTAATGATTTAAGAACTGCATGTGTGCCTGGTAAACTTCATATGCATGAAAGAAAGAAACAAGTCCGCATTCACTGTAATCACAGAGTATTCCTCGAAGCTCCATAAATTCTCATTCAATTATCCTCGCCGAACGTTACAGCGTTGTCAGCGAATATTCCAGAACATTTCCATCCAGTATAGAAAGTGCTCACCCATAAAATTCGAACAAGGTGTCACGGTTGTAGAGCACGGGGCAATGAATTATTCGAAAGGTCCGTTCCACGGGGATGCAAAAGCACCCCGAAACAGGTCTCCCCTCCGTCGTTTTCCAAATCCTTTCGCGGAGGAAGTTCTTATTAGCCTTTAGTATGAAGTTTTACGTCCTCCGGGCCTAATTCCCCAGTAAATCCGCGCCTGCCTCGTGTACTGGACTTTTATTCGCTCGTTCCGGGGGCTCGGAAAGTTCCCAGCACCCCCATAGCGTCGCTCCTTACCCCCGCTCGGACGATATTTATATTCGCGGCGGCGCGTCTTCTTCGCGCGAAATTTAAAATTCAGATAGCTCCCCCGTTTAAGGAGACCCCTGTTCCCTACCCGCCCCTCGCTTCCATTGCCTCTGTCCCTCTCTTGACATCCCGCCAATTAATTTCATTACCCCTAAGACCGTTGGTTTCACCCTTTTCCCTCTTCATCCGTGAACACGTCCCAACCCCCGAACCCCCTCTCCCCCGAAGGGCCTCCAGCAAATATACGGGTAGTAAGTTCGGATCCGCTCTGCGAAACGCAGACAAGTCAATTTCGCGTGTCTCCCGACCCTCTTAGGCGAGCGCCCTCCCTCGAAATGGATTTTCATATTTGCCCGTGGCGCGACCGGAGCCTCTATCAACCTCGTGTAATTATTCCCGCATTAGTGTAACGGTCCTCAAGCGGTCCTGACAGTTGCGAGGACTCAGATACGCTATGCGAATGTTCGCAATTTATCCGCTATTCATTTATTACCTACCAGTCTCGCGGGACCTTGCGGTTTACCTGTTTATTTGGTAGTTTCTCCACCTCTGGGAACGTGCGAGTCCTCAATCTTTGCGTTACGTGCCTCCGATACGATGTATTTATCTGCTTGTTATTTATTCGTCCTCTGCGACTTCGTGGGACGTTGGTTTTTGCATTACATGTCCCTGACACGATGTATTTACCTGTATACTATTTAATTGTCCTCTGCGAATTTGTACGTCGTCGGTTGTTGCATTATACTCTTCTCTGATACGATCTATTTATTTAATTCGTGTTTATTAGTCGTCTGCGAATTTGCAGGTCGCCGGTTTTTACATTATTGTGTCCCTGCTACGATTTATCTTTATTTAACATTTCTTTGCCCCATGGGACTCCGCGAATCGTCGAATTACAGTATAGTAATTATTAGTGACAGCTCAGAGAGGACAGACGAGTGCAAAGGGTTGACGTATTGCTTCTCATCGAAAGAATTTCAGTAAATTAGGAATCAAATAAGTAGCTTCATTAAATTCTTCTGAGGCTTTCACCAATTTCATTCAGTTTGTGCATAATCGCTATCTTGTCTCCTGGTTAAAAAATAAAATTAGCGTCTAAACATAAAATATTCTAACTATATCAACAACAAACTCTGACTTCGACGTTTTCTCTCGCTAAACGAGCGATTATATCATCGTTTCGAGCAACTTTCCAGATTTCAGACCAGTTGATTCGTTAATGAGAATCAGCGCGGCGCTGTGCAATGCGCGGAGTGCTCACTCCACCCTCGCATTCGTAATTAACGCCGGCATCGAGCTTCCGGTTTCGCGAAAAGAACAGCCTCGCAAGACGTTCCCTCTTCCGTCAAAGTTTCGTCGGCTGCCGGAGCTATTCATACCTGCTGAATCGTCCCTCCCCCTTGTGCTCCAACCACCCATTCACCCCCAGCCTCCGAGCCAGCTTCGCATAAATTAAGCAAACTACGTGTTTAAATGCAAAGCGTGGCTCGAGAATAAAAACGAGAGGGGGGAAGGGCGAGGGCGGTGGTGATGGTCGGAGGGAAAACTCGCGAGGGAGAGATCTGCAGCTCGTTCGGCGACTGTTTGTTCTAAATATGCGCGTCTGATTCTCCCACCCCCGCGATCATCGCGCGAAATTGAGTCACGTACTCGGCCAACCAATTTCGCGACACCATCGAGACACCCTGGGAATCGATATCGCGCGTGATTCTACTCGCCAGTGTTCTCCAAACATTCTTCGATCGATCCCGACAACAGGATTTCGAGAAACAATGTCGATTCTCTTTTTGACAAATGGCTACGCAAACTACCACACCCACCGTGGTTTCTCGTTCCTAGATTACGTTGACGATTTCCTGACGTTAAATTTTATTTACTCAAAAAGAGAGACTGTTTTTTGACTGGAGGAATTAACTGTGAAAATTCCTCGACTACAAGCACGCGATAACAAACGTGAAATGTGTAATGATAATGAGAATCTGCGGTCCAGTCATCACAGCTCTCTGACTGCGATAAAATTTGATCCTGGTTCTATGATAATTTGGTTCGACACTGCTGCAGATTTTGTGCGAGCACAGTTCGAATAGAAAATTCTTTCTTTGATCAACGCTTTCATTAAGCGACAACAAGACGAGCACAGTTCTAGCTTTTCGTGAAACAATTTCACCGGTACGAACGCATAAAATTGCAGTCTAATCAGCGTTAGATTAAATTCACTTTATGCCCCGCGCAAACAATATAACTTCATCTCCGCTTCTAATTTCATAACGTCGAATTAAATCACCTCGCAACAAGGACGCGCGAATTGTGCATACTGTTTCGCAATTCTAGGGACAAGCGAAATTGTGATGACAAAGCTGTGCTACTATGTACTGTTGAACCAGGGATAAAAAGGGAAAAATGACTCTAAACTCTTCTAGTTATATCCTTGAATAAAATCTTAATTTTCTAAGAATGGACAGAATTAATTTCCACAATCAGCCATTCATATGTATGTCCTGACGATTTAGCTGGAAAAATAATTTTGTGTAACTGAATATTTTCGAGAAAAAAAGAAGTTTACAGTGCCTATAATGATACCAATTCACTAGAAATCGTAAATTAGGTCCAACCAAGGATCCAAATTTGCAACTTCAATGTTCAGGCTTTCAGCGGTCTGTCTATTAAATACTGATCAGCATGCTACGAAAGAATAAATGAAAAAAGCTTTATTGAAATGAATGGACAGCTAACGGTAATGCGTCGATTTTCCACGACCAGTCGCATCGGGCGAGTATCGCAAAGAGCGCGTCGCGTCGGCGCGCGTGAATCAAAACGTCGCGGATTTCATTATCGCGCGCGAAAGCAGACGCCATTACCCTGTTACAGGGGCTGGCAGGGGTGTCAGGTAGTCAGAGAAATGAACGAGAAAGAGAGAGATAGAAGCGGGTGAGAGCCCGTTAACCGGTGCAGCGGCAAAGGCAGCGAAAGCGAGGCGGTCCCTCGACGATTCTCAGCTCCGGAACCGGTTGCCGCCGCCGGGAATTCAATTATCGAAAAGGAGAATGGGTATTTAACGGAGTTGCAAAACGAGCAGCGGCCGCTGGGCGTGTCACGTTGCCGCGGCACGTCATCGGGACTAGCGAACACGAGCATTATTTTCCGCAGGGCTTTACGTAACCGCGTGCGTAAGCGCGCGTGTTCCCGAAGCGATCGCGAAATTTGAAACACGCCGCACAAAAGGGCTGGTACACCGGTGCGTTTGAAGGGCTCCACGGGAGAAACAACAGCCACCGGGGGGTGGAAAAGGGAGCCTCGGAACAGACGGATAGGGAAACAGGAAGGAGGATGAGAACGGTTTTTTGCCCTGGTCGAATAACACTGTCGCCGAGCCCGGGGAACTCGTTTAAATTATGAAATTACCAAGTCCGCGTAGAGAAACCCCCCACCCCCGCCATAAGCTTCTTACAGGAGTTAACTAACCTCGTAAAATTAGCAGGTAGGTGTAAACTTGCTCCTCCCGGGGAGAGCCAGCCCTCCGCAACCCCCCTTTCCAACCCACCCGCTGCGAAGCAACTGCCAACCCCCGTGCCGCAGCCAGTCATAGTCTCTCGTCCTCTCGTCAGTTTCCGTCACCTCGTAAAACCCGAGACAATGCGAACGTACCCCGGGCCCCGATGAAACTCCATCCACGCCTAACACCCTCCGCCAACCCCCTACATCGGCAGAGAATCCTCCGGGAGCCTCGCATAAACCCTTGCCGCGGTTTACCTTCGCTGAAATGTCCTACGAGGAACGCGCGGGGGTGGTTACTGCCGAAATTTCTGCCGCAGTTTTGGATACTGGGAGCATGATGGGAGGGGTGGATTCGGGGAGCGAATCGGCTGCCAAATCATTTCGTTCCCTAGTTTCCGGCATTTTTTCGCTGAAATGAGGCAGAACTTTGCCAGCGGAGAAATGTTACAGCGATATACCGGTTGATTATTACATCGAAAGTTTTAATGAAGTTTAGCAGGTTGCGGATGTTTATAAGAGCCGCTTAATGCAACAGTGGTGCGAGTCAATTCATCCAATTGGTTTTCCCGTTTTCGTACAAAGAGTTCGTAGTCAATTTTATTGACTTGCACTACTTTTTCATTGAACAGCTCATTATACAATTTCTACTGTCGAAGAGCAGACTCTGTGCGGTCGATATTAATACTGGGCTTACGGAGTCACTAAAAGTGACTATTTTACATTACTTAATACAAATAACGGGAATGTGTAACATGTACCCGAAGAAATAAATTTCTTTAAAATTTAGAAAAATATCGCGTAATTTTGACGCGTCCCGTGAACCTGGTGTTGAATGCAAAATTATTTTCTGAGGACTGGGAAGTTTCTCAGACTATCAACTCTCAAGGAACAGTCTGTTTCGCCGGTTATGGTCGCGTCGAACGCGGCCTCTCTTTCCGAAGTCGGGGGATAGTTGCGTTCGCCGCTCATTAGACGTAACCGAGTTAATTCTCAGACGCGTACGTCTTGAGCCGGCTGCGAATTTCCATGCAAATTCATTGGGCGGGCGTCTGCCAGTAAAATTTTAGTGGTGGCCCTCTCCCGCGGGAAACTTTACGGACTCGGTTCGTTCATTCGTTCGTTCGACTCGCCTCTTCGCTGGAAACAAACCAAGTCTGGTCCTCCTCCGCGATTCTCGAGTGCCTTGGCTCCTTTCTCGTCCTTTACCCAGGCCGAGCAGCACTTTTTCTCCCGAGACCCGTTTTCAATTACGCTTCTAATTAATTCGCTAGAAAACGCTGATTGACCGAGACACGTTCAACCCCTTTCACTTCAATTTATTTGCAGACACTAATTTCATCGCACGAAATCGAATGTTTTTCTTGCTCTATGCATCTATTCTCTATTAAAGAACTATTTTTGAGAATTAGAACAATTAGAGAATTTGTTGTCGAAAATTCACGATTAGCTTTTCACTATTCCAGCTTCTTTTCTGGTTGTTTCGCCGACGATTTTCCGAATGGGTTAGGAGTCTGCAGGATAAGGAGCCGAGTAAAATCCGTCGAGTCCTGCCGAAGGATCCCGACGATACTCGTCGGCATTACGGTCCTCGTTCGATTGAACGAGCACCGGCGAGGGAAGCGAGTAATTTGCAAGATGGTTTACAACTCTTAATCCTAGTTCTTTCACGGAGCCATTAGCGACTAACGAGGCATTGTCGGCGCGCCCTCCCACACCGACAGAAACTTTCCGAGACATTAGGGACACGGGCGAACGATAAACCCCGCAAATTATGTCGCGATTATGCAAAGCAAGCGAACGGGTAGCCTAGAAACTTTCGTGGATCGAATTCGTCTCGGGGACCTATCGAGGCCTCGAAACAGGATTAAATCTGCCCCTTTCGTAATCGAACAGGTCCTTTCCTTGAAGCTCCGTTATTTATATTCCTGGCGAACACTACGTCCACTAATATTTTCTGGGATATTTTCGGCGAGAAGTATTTTAGGAGTGTCTTATGACTTCTGCATGTTAACAAATTAATAATAAATATGAAAATCATTTGCGAATATCGTTCAGATATTATCTGACAGTCTGAGGCAGATGGTCCTGTCCAGAATGTACTATTCTAGGCTAACTTTACGATGTTTTTACCACGAAACTAAAAACTATATCGACGTCGGAATTTCACGAACGTTTTCGTTTATCTTTTAGCTAGATCCGCGAATTTTTAAACGGCGGCGAAATTCAAATTGATCTTGCTATAGCCGACCGAGTACAATCACGAGTAAGAGTTTGACGTCTGGTTGAGGTCGGTTCGAAATAATCGTAGATCGTTTCGATCGCCGCGTTCCTCGAAGAACGGTGGCATCGATCGTTCTTGAGAGTGAGAAAGGGGACGCTCGAAAGAAAGGCTATTTTCGGTTGCGGTTTTATAATCCGCTCACGATCTCGCAGTCTCCGAGCCGTCCATAAACAGTTCTTATTTACGGTAGCGTCAGGTTCGCGAGACACGAAGCGGGGCCCATTCGCATGTAAATCGCTTCTTCGTTCGCGGCGCGCTCTCGCCGGCGTAGATATGCAAATATCGCTAATTACTGGTAGCTGCGGGATTACACGGACCCTCTGTGCCCCCTTTAATCCAACCCTCGATCTCCTCGGAGGCTCCACGAGCGCCAGGGAGCCGAAATCCTCGCGTGTTCCCCGAGACAACACAGCTTTTTGGCTTCGTTGCCACCTATTTACCGTCGTTCCACCGTGTTCCCGTTGTATAACTCCTTGGAAACCACTGCGGTACAGGTGCCCCGGGGAGGTCTAGGGGGCTAGGACTCCGTGACAATGGTGTTCCATTGGAATGTTTGGAGAACTGCTAATTGACAGCTGAATTGGAATTGCTCCAAGTCTCGTGGCTCTGGATCAACCTCAGGAATCGAGTTTCCTCCGTTCGAGAACTTCGAGATATTGAATAAATTATGGACTGGGCTTCACGAGGCTCCCCTTTGAAGCACCTAATTGGAACACGCAAGGAAACAAGGTTATTTGTATTACCACTGATCCATATTCTACATTGTGCGGATTCGACAGGGATACTTTCGCGAAAAGGGAGCTTTTACCTTTCCATGCATCATTGAGGGTACAATTGGCCTCCAAAGACAATGTACAGACCTGGATCTTGTTACACACTAGAAACGATCGCTCCACGCAATCTATATCTACCATCGGTATCCCGTAGTTCTGCCGCTCTCGACAAATATCTTGCAAAAATCGTCAGAAACGAACAGCACCTCATAGATTAGGAAACTCCTATAAAACGAAAGCGAGACAAAACCGTTGTTAATTTTCGTTATTGCGCGCTTCCTCTCGCGTATAGATGTTGATTGCATCGAACTCTGTCAACTGTTTGAATATTCAACTCCAAACACAGTGAGACCAACGATTAACAAAATCGTCAGGAATCAGCAGCGGCGAAAGTAGAAGTGCTCCGTCGAATGCAGAACCCCTAAGCCTCTCGGGGGCATCAGGATGCTGGTTCCGAGGCTCTCCCCCGAAGGTCGAAGGTGCTGGCTGATAAGAGGCAGGAATTAAGCCTCGTCGTCTAACTGCCAGGCGAAAAGCGCGACACGCTTGATTCACGCGCCGGGACAACGGCAAGACGAGGTGGTTAACGGTCGTAGAGGAAAATTAGGGTGCCGGCTAGGATTAGCGATAGGAGAGACAGAGATAGAGAGAGGGAGAGTTTCGGCTCTCTCGGTTCGCCTCGGAGCATTCACCGAATGGAGTCTATTCATTCCCGGGCCCGTGGCAATGAAACCGTCGTGTGCATCACTCTCCCGGTGATAAAAGACGAAGGATTTCCTAGGATCGTGGTGTTCGAAGAGCATTAAGGACTTTGTCCCTGCCACGCGGATAGCTTCCCAGGTACCTCTTCGAGGTGCTCGGCCATTGACTATTCGATTAGGGTATCGACTTTTGCCTCTGGACAAGGTCTCCGGATCAAACGGACCGGCGGACTGCGGGATGTTCGAGAAATGGTTTGCTGGGACAATCAACGGTGCTGGATTTCGAGGCTGTTTGTAACTTCGGAGCGTTTGGACGCGGTCAAACGGTTTCGAATTCGGGTTGTTGGACGTCCGAAATACAAATTGGGGATCCCGGGGTGCTATCTTAAAGTTGGGAGGATTTGCTATCGGCTGTGCACGGGGCCGATTGAACCACAAATTCTATTTCGTTCGATCGTCGCACTGGCTCGAACGAAATACAACCGACTTGTAGACAATGCACATCGTGTAACGTTCTGCAACGTCCTACAAACGGGACCCGTCAAAATGGCGGATTCTAACGTATTTCATTTACAAATATTGAGATTGTAAATATGCACCCATGAAGAATTCTTTAACAAATTCATTTCTTTGGGTATATGTGTAGGGTTATGAATGAGACAGTATATTAGAGTGATTGTTCAGAGTGACTGTGGACGCGATATTGTGACGTCGACGTGTTTGGGTCCAGCGTGAAAGAAAGTCTGTTTGGGCCGACGTGTGAAAGAAGAGTGTTTGAGTCTTGATGACAGGAGTGAAGTGTGACTGTTTGGGTTTTCCGAATGGATGAGAAACTGATAAAGAGAGAATGAGAGTGCGAGAGAGGAAGAATGAGAGAGGGCATTATTACAAAAGGGACGAATGCGAAGAATGTTTGGCAGTCGATAGTCGGTAGAGAGAGAGTTGGTAGAGAGAGTCAGTAGAGCGAGTTGTTGTTATTATTAAATAAAGTGTTTTATTGAAACCGACCCCTAAATCATTTCACCCGTTACGCCGCACACAGTACGTAGGAGTTCTTTAAAATATTCCTACATATGTTATTAAAGAAATGGCCTGAAATTTTGATAGACGCGTTCATGGTATTTTTAGTGCTTCGTGAACCTAGTGTTAATGTGCTGCAGCGTCATCTAAAACCAGATTGAGTTCGATTCGCGACGTCCGCTTTCTGGGACAACGAGTACGACGAAATTAGCTAAAACACTTGCGGGTTCCGCGAGCGGACTCTTTAATTCCTAGGCGATGGTATAGCTTGCGTGTAGGGCAGCGAACCTGTGTTTCCGAGCATTGTCTCATTGGTCCGGGAGATTCGTGATAAACGTCGAACGTATGCCGCCGCCGTAGCCAGCGTTCCCTCTTCGTGGACGTTCCTTCGCGGGCACGTTCCTCCGCAAGGATCCGCCGTACGAACAACCGATGTCCTATCTGGTAACAGGATCTGGCTGGACACGTACATCCGTGGCAATGCCTGGAACATAGACGACGACGTCGGTTATTACGGTGCTGTAATGAAAGGTTCGCCCCATGCCGCACGGGGCTCTCCTACTCTGTCTCGCTGTCTCTCTTTCTCTCTCGGGCAGAATGTAGCTCTCGCGTTACATCGGGTTACGAAGGCTTTCCTCTCTTACCTCCACCCGGTATCGATCTCTCGAGGTGTCCGGGTCATTTGGACGCGGCTCGTGCGCCGAGAGAGCCGCCGAGGATTTTTACGCTGCCCAGACGTGTCCCGGACAATTGAACCGGGGACCTCGCTGGACTTTAATTAATCCTTCGATCCTCCAGCCGGAGATGACTTCGGTTCAGCTTCGTGGTTCAGCGACTGGGTTCCTGGAGGAGTCTCATCAAAGTATATTCTTCCCGGGCCGAAGGTCCAGGAAGGTCCTGAAGAAGCCTTCTATTAATCGAACCGTTCATACTCCGCGGGAAATAGAAATCGGAAATTTTGTTCGATTTTTGTAATTCGAGCGACGGGCTCTCTCGACGCAGTTTGATCACGTTTGCCTTTATACGCGAGAAAGGGTTAAGCGTCTTTTATAGGTTCCTGAGGAAGATTTTACGAAGATTTTACGTGGATTGGTTATCTTGGTTCGTGGGTTCCTAAAATAGGCTGGAAGACCTAGATCGATATTCAAGGTCCATAAATTTTTAAGAAAGACTTTATCTTATCGTCCTAATACAGAGAATCTAAGTTTACGAGGTTCGCTCGTCCTCTCTCGATTACAAGGAAGGGAGTTACATAAAAATTGATTTCTTCCTTTAGTGCCAGCTATACTAAAATTATCCGACGGTTTTTTATTTTGTGTTTAATCTACTCATTTTCTCCACGTGGTTAAAATGCTGTGTAGAAAGACTAGGTCTAAACGTTCTCAAAGAACACTTCAATAAATTGACTTTGATACATCTGTTTCTGAATAAAAAATTCAGGTCCACTCAGAAGCCTTCCTATACCAAGGGTCCAAGTCTACGATGCTCTGAAGAAGATCCTACTAATCCCTATCTTCTTGTTCAGACCTCTATATTTCATACATTTGGACCGCCATGTATCTATCCGAGCTCCCCAGAAGGTAGTTACGGGCGATTAGGATCGGGAATTATTTTCATAATTTCTCCGGCAGCTGTAGGCGTCTCGGTCCAGCGAGTTACCAGCAGAGTTTCTCCATAAACGGTCCAATAATCCGGCGGCGAGCAATAAACGAGCGGCGGTATCGCTGGGAACGGACAAAGGGTGGTCCATCTGATAAGACACACATGACAATCGTAGGATGTATCGGATGGGGGTGGGATGAGGCACGACGGTTATTACCGGGCCATAATGAGAGGGTGGCTGCGGGGGTGGGATGCTCGCATCGGGGCCATTTTTAGATAAGACCGGTTGCGGTCAGGGGTTGCGCGGAATTACGGCCGAGAGAAGGGACCATTTTCATTACGTGCTTTGGCTCCCTCGGACCTTGAACAGAGCGAGAAAGTTGGGGGGTTGCGGGGTGAAAGAGAGAGCAAGTCGAGCGAAAGGAAGCGGCCCGCCGTCGGGTTCTGCCCACAGAGAGAAACCTAAGAGATATTTCCATTACGCTCGAACGAGCAAATGTCTTAGCAGTTACCCCCGGATTTCGCTTTTTCCTGGACTCTTTCTCTCGGAAACCGGTGCAACACCCCCGAAGAGGAACTTTCGACTCGAGAGAACTCTTCCACCTCCGAATCCGGAATTATTTTCGCTGATCGTTTCTCCGATTGTTCTTCTCTCCCGTGAGAGAACAAAGACGCTGCAACACGTACGCAAAAGTTTGATTGGCGGATTCCAGTTTCGAGCACCGTGCGTTCCGACGTCCCTGTGGTTTATGGTGATTCGACGCCTTCCACCTTTGTCCCTTCTTGCAAAGAAAATTCTCGGGAGCAGGACCGAGAACAGAGTTTAATTGAAACAGAGTCGGAACACATCGATCCTGGTACTCGGGAAAGTACTAGGATAAAAGTGTTATAATCTAAGTTCAGAGTCGTCCGATGTCGTTGGGATTACGCTGCTAAATTAGGAGCGGCAAAAATACGGAAGTGGATTCAGAAACTTGCGAGTTATAATGCAAGTGTCATTTTATACGATGCAGTTGTTAAATGTTAACGGCATCTGAACTTTATCTTTAATTGTAGGAGCCTTCTGTCCAATGATATCTATTTTTCTCCTATTTTGGTTACTGTAAAAATAGCTTGCTAAACTGCGGATCTTCATTGAAGATCAAGAGATTCCAAAATTTCTCTCTTTCTTTAATAAGTTTGATACATAATACATCATCTTGGCACTGAAAACAAGTTTCCCAGGTTCATGCCAGTCTCCCCACTCAAAAATCCCTTAAAATACATTTTCTGCGTCAAATCTGCGTCAGCAGAGCGGCCATTAAGCCGGTCAAGTCTAACCTTCGCGTTCTTTTCTGTTCCAGGTAAGCCCGCGCCGACCAGGACTAATTAAGAGAGGAGAACCGTGGTCTCTCGACGCACCGACGGAAGAGGGAAAAAGAGAGGAGTGATGAGAGGGGAACGAGTAAACACGCGCGATCCCTGCGTAAGAACAAGAATGGCCGGTGCACTTTTTTCCAAGCGTAGTCTCGAGCCGCTTTTCACGAGGCAACAGTAGCCTTGCTCGGTCTCGCTCTTTTTCTCTTTCTCTTTCTCTCTCTCTCTCACACACACATACAAAGCCATACATGGTTCAACCGGGGGCTCGTTACCTCGCGAAGTAAGTCCGTTTTCTGCCCCCGCCTCGGTTTTCTGCCGACAAGCTTCTCGGTTGCTCGCAGATCTGTCTCATTGTCGCCGATTTATCGACCGGAAGGGGCCGTCGTCCTTTCCACGGAAAGAAGCGTGCACCTAGCCGCCTTTATGGATTAGCTATAATAGTAATTCCGCCGCCCCCTCGGATTTATACCTGACAATAAAGCCGAGGGACACGAGCAGAGGGAGGACTCGCGAGAGGACGCGTTTGACGAGCGTATCTCTTCTCCTCTCTCTTTCTTTGTCTCTATCTCCCGTCTCCCGCGAGCTGCACACTGAGATGAGGATACGCGATTCACTCAGGTTTTCTGCGATACAGACCCTGGAATTTTTGCGCAATGTTGAAACGTTCCATTCTTGAAGATATTTCGCGTGGAATCGATTCTTCAATAATTAATGACTAGAATAAAGAATCTCTCAGATTGTTACGATATGACCCCGATTTAGATCGATCTGGTTCTCCGAGAAAAATTGTTGTAATATTTCACAAAATGATTAATTATCCGTGGAGGATTAATCTCATATAATATACAAACGCGTGTAAAGCATTGATTTCTCGTGTATTCCGTTTATGGACGATCCGTTCAGGTTGTCGTTCTTTTGATAAACACTTTGTAATGACGTGTTCCAGATTGTTCCCCATTTCTCATGTCGAGAACGTTACCAAATAAAATTGATAGGGAAAGGTTTTTTCGGTCGAATCTTGCGAAATCTTCCGGAGCATCTGCCTCGAAATCATGATTCCCAGACCGGTTATTGGTTGTGCAATATGTACGCCGGCGTGAAACGAAAGAAACCGAGAGGTTCGGTGAACGTATACCGGGCCACGTCCCAGGGGGTGGTTGTCGTCCTTGTACCATATTACGGTTCTGAATGTTCTCTCCGACTGTAATTTGCTGTTTCGTGCTCCCCCGTCGACTTTACGTCTTGGTAAATACTCGCATTCGGCGCTTGAAGAAATAATCCATCACGACTGGAGGGTGGTGCGCTTCCTGAACCCGTTACGCTGCCTTGCATTACCAAATCTAATCAAATTAAACTCCAATGAAAAATTTCTCTCCTTCATTGATACTACATGTGTATCGATTCCTCTACTTTCATAATTATTATTAACGATTTTAATATTGGTACCTGGGCGTCAGTGATTTGCTCTATGAATTCATCCCCTTAACAACGAGATATCCAAATTCGATAAAAATGTGTTCCCCTTTAAAAAAAAAACAAGTGAATCCTATCAATTCTGTATACGTAGAAATTTTCTAAGCCGTTGGGTTCGGTGTCAGTGACGCTTAAGAGTAAAAATGTATGAAATAAAAGAATTGAATTGGCAGGCGTTTCGAGCAGGGGTGGAGCAAGATGGTCCCGAGCCCTAGACATCCCCGTGGGTGGTGGTTGCGAAACGGTCTCCTTAATCGAGCAGTGATTTACGAGGCTCCTCGCGAGATCCGCCGCGAAGATTGCGCGGCGAAGAACAGCTGCGGCCCAACTTCGGCCTAGGATTTACGCAATTACGGTTGCGTCATAGTCGCCGAACCCAGTCTGGAGTTGCACGCACCTGTAATCGGCCACCGATCGAAACAGAGAGACAGAGAGAAAGAGGAGGAGGAGTGGTGGAGAACGAGCGAAAGCCACTCGTCCCTCTTCTCGGACCTCCGTGGAATTTATTCCTCCCGTTTTTCGCTCGTTACTGCCAACTCGCTCGGGAGATAACGCCGCTGAATGAATATCGCTCGATAACGCATTAACGGCGATACCCTTCGGGCTGTGCTATTAATAACACCGTACCAGAGCCCCGTCACTGAAACTAAACATTCACATTTACAACACAATGTTCGATTAAATAAATTTATGCCCACTCCGAGCGGTAACCTGAGATACATCGATAGCTGTAATAGCTCGGAGCACTCAATGCTGGCTACCGATTTCATATGCTTTTACGGCGAAGGAGGTAGAGACGTCACAACGATTTAAAATACTGCTGGCGATTACTCCATAGCTTCCGAATAGACGTCCATTATTATGTAATGACAAACATCCCTTAATCATGCAATTCGCCCATTTCTTTTGGGACCGTTATTCGCCAGACAATTTTGGAACTCTTTCCTGTTACAGTGAAGAAAGAGGAGCGATTGTTTGGTGAAATTGTACTCGCTCAATTTTCACACACATTCATATGAACATTGTGGACTACTTTAAAAATTTATAATTACCAAAGTTTGCTCCAAGGTCTTGGATCATTGCTTGACGAATCCTCGACCAATAATCACAGATTTGAAATCCATGATGGGATAGCTGGTATTAGCAAGATTTTAAAGTCCACAACGAGCGAGACTATTTTAGATTTAAACATTGTAGCAAGCCAAGATTTTCACACAGACTACATTTCATGAAACCACGAGTCGACACTTGAGAGACTTTCCAGCAACGATCACCCACTCCTGGCGTACGAAATGCAGTCTCAGCTTGAAAAAAAAAACGTGTAGGAACATAATCTAGACAGTTTAATTGTTTGATGCATAGTACGAGGTACACGCACGGACGTTCCCAAATGCCCCAGATCGAGGGCCCCCTCGGCGCGGCGATGCAACGGTGCATCGCGGGCGTATCTAGTCCCCGTGGGCGCAGTCACCGTCGTCGGCGTCTACTCGTCTAATCAGTCCACGACCCTGTCGCGGCCGGGTCGTCGACCTCGGTCGCAGAACCGCACGCATTTCCGCGTTTCTCCGGTCCCCGAACCGGCTGAATTTCGCCATCGAATGTCTCGTCGTTGGTCCCCCACATTTACGCAAACCAGACCGTGTGCGGTTAATTTTTTCTTTTTCTTTTTTCTGATCTCGCGGAGATTTCGGGTTTCTGCTGGGAAACCGAGAGGCGGGCCGGGTCCGTGTTCGGAACACGTGTTCCCTCGATTGGCAAATTACGTGACGTCTCTTGTGGACCTAGGAGGGGTGAGACGCAGGGTGTTCGGGGAGATCGGTAACCGAATGTAATTCGAGAGATACGCTCTCGGAGCGAGAGACCGATCCTCCGGTTCGCGCGCAAAAGAGACGAAACGCGTGAGACGCGCGTTGCGTGCGGAGAGAGAAAGAGAGAAGGAGAGAGAACGAGGACAGGGACGAGGGGCAGGAGGAGGCCGAGGGCCGGGGAGGTTTTCTCTGGACTCTGTCGAGGTCTCGCCCTCGTTTCGCTTACATGGGAGGAACACGGCTCGAGGTCTGTGACCTTAAAAGTTACTCCGGTGTGCAGCCGTCGCGTCGCCTCTCAGGGAACCGGGGCGAGAGAGAAAGAGAGAGATATTGGTCAGGTGAGGAGGAAACGATACGGGGGACACGGGAGGACGTTTTGCTATAGAGAAAAAGAAAGAGGGAGATAGAGCAAGAGTGGGAGAGGGACCTGGAGGACGGGGACAAGCTCGTTTATTTTATCGTACGCGACTGGCAGACGCACACGAGCACCCGCGAGCACCGGGCGACAACCACACCTAGCCCGAGAGAGCTCGGCCGCCTCGTATAGATACGAGTCCGATCTGTCAGGTAGTCCGTGATACATGGGCATGTGCACATAATAATATCGTGTGACAGGCCGCAAGATAGCTGGCGTGGGTCGACAGACAGGGAGTGCCACTTCAAACCGCGTCTCGTCTCCTCGCACTCCTCCACCCGGGCTCGGCTTGATCCCCTGTCCCCACCCCGGGAGACCCACCCTCCTCGCAAGTCTTCTGTCTGTTCTCCGGATCGGCGATAATTGTCAGATAACGGGGGCAACATTTCGGAGACCACTGGTCGCGTTGATAGGGACCTAGTTTTTTTTTCCCCGCTGATCCGTTTGGTAGCCGTTTCTGCTCTTAGTTCTTTATTCCGTGTCTCAGAGACGATTGGGCAGAGGCTTCATATAGCCGACTTTTTTAAGGAGATCTCGTTGGTAGATTAGGAGATCCTGGTAGAACTTGGTCGAACTTGGTAGACCATGGTAGGCCATATGGTAGACTTTGGTAGTCTTTTATCACCTTTGGTAGACTTTCATAAGCTTTGGGAAGCATTTATAAACTTTGGGAGACCTTCAAAAAGTTTGGGAGACCTTCATCAACCTTGGAAGACCTTCGTCAACCTTGAGAGACCTTCGCCGACTTTGGGAGACCTTCGCCGACTTTGGGAGACCTTCGCCGACTTTGGGAGACCTTCGCCAACTTTGGGAGACCTTCGCCGACTTTGGGAGACCTTGGCCGACTTCGGGAGACCTGTGTCAACTTGGGAAGACGTTCGTAGACTTTGGGAAAAATCTGATGCAGCCTCTTACTCAATAACGCCTATCCACCACACCAAACCGGATGACAATCGAAAGCTCACCACTAGTTTGGACATCTGCACTGTAGCTGCCTTTGTGTTTCACATCCCTCGCTTGAAAAACAAATATCATGGTGATATCTTGACTGACAGGTCCTCCAGCAGACCCAAGACCAAATTCTCCTTCCTCTTTGTATCATCGCAGTATTATTGGAGTTCCGAGGCTGTTCTAAATTCTTCGAGTCCAAAGTAAAAGTAGAGAGGGTGCAGAATGACCCTAGAAAGTTAGGGTTCGACCCCGAGGATTCCTGACTCCAGGGCTTTGGATGCCCGAGGGTCCAGAGGTATTAGAGATCGAAGAGCTTGGAAATTTGAGAGTCCAGGGAATCGGACGACTCTGAATCGGGGGAATTAGGGATCCAACGAAGATCGTGTATCCTGGAATATTGAGGATTATTCCCGAGTAGCACGAACAAAGTTTAGAAATTTCGAAAAGACTGTATCCAACGCAAACACGTATCTCGAGGTTCAACGACTTGCTAGTAGATCGCAGCTATCGATCGGCAGAGCTCGAGGAAAGGCGGGATGAAAATCATTTAATTTCAGAACGGCACGAGGCTCCGCTGTAAATGCGTTCCCTGCAGCTAATAAACGTCGAGCAGCTAATTCTCGAAGTTAACGGCGAGCTCTCGTTACAAGTTTACGATCCCTTGTAACAGTTGGCCGACGATCAGCGCGGAGGCAGAGGCTCGCGTGGAAGCTCGTCCACGGCGTGTACCAGTGTGTCCCGGCCTCGTAAAACCGCTTTCGGAGATACAACTCGGTGGGGAACGCGATATTACCCATTAAGGGCCATTAATAAGTACCGTCGCGCAGCGGTGCCGTATCTCGAACAGCCACGAAATTCATAAATTCAGAATCTTCGCGAGTACCTATATTCTTGGCCCGCTGAATTCGAATTGGGCACCAAAAGTGCCAAATTAAAGCATGGAGGAGGACCTGAAGTTCCTTCTCAACTAATTTTCATAAAAAAATTTATCCCCGCTTTATTGAATTCTTTTTTCCTTTTAATTTTCCAGCCTATTAAGGAGCCCGAAGTTTCATCAACTTTGACGGCCAATATCTCAGCAACCAATCAATATATTTAAAAAATTCCAACTGCATTCGACGCACAGATTCGTATTACATTGAATTAGTATCGATAACAACAGGCTGCCGGTATTGAATTTTAGCAGCCACGCGAGAAGCGGCAGCACCGCGCGCCTGGCAAGAGTTGCGAGCAAGCCGAGATCTGGTTTCCGTTCGCGCAAGGAATTCGCGATTTCGACTCGCACCTGTGAAAAAGTGGATCGCGTGGGCGGGGGAGAAGCAAACCACTCGGGATATTTACTATCCATCGGGTACCTTCGTCACGCAATCCAGCGAGCCAGCGGTATCTCTCGCCGATGGAAAACGACCTCGCGTAATTTACGAGCACCTCTCGGACACGGGCGTCGGATAAATCCGAAGCCGCAGCTGCATTAAACCGACAATCGCTTAGATCCACGCAACCGACGAACGCCCAGCAAATTAGTCAATATTCTATTTGCCAGTAGTTACGGCCGGCCAATGGTCGGACCGAGAAAGAGAAGTCCGTTCACCGGAACGATTTTCCCCGAGGCTTTTGCTTGCCCGCAGCCTGCGAGGCCCGCGCGCGCGGTCACGCGTGCCACTTGTTAGCCAGATCGTTTTATTACGATCCCATTCGGTGACGCGAAAACCCCCGCTAATCTGATGCATTTGCATGCGAGAATGTTGTTGCCGGCCTCGTTATCCTCTTATCGAGCCGCGCCGCGGCCGCTTTTCGGAACGCCTAGAAGATTAAGCGAGGCGCGGATTCGACGCGGATAATGCAGCACGAAATGCGAGCCGTGTTATGTTCACATTTTCTGTCGGGACGGCCCGAGAAGTCGAGCCACGAGAGATATCCGCTAATTACAAGACGATATCTCACCTGGATGGGGAGATATTTACACCGGGGTACCGTTAGCCGGAGGACTCGAGACGTACGACAGAGTTTCACTGCGTTTATTGGTTACATTTTGTTGGGACGTATCGTCATCCGAGACTTTAATGTATGAAGTGATTACTCTGAAAATTGCTTCATTTTCGCGTCAGTCAATTGGCAATGTACTATAACAATTCCTGAAAATTCAACAAGATTATTTTCAGTAAAATATGCACTCTCTTATGCATCAAAATGTTCGAATTTATTTGAGTGAAGCGGTGAAGTGTTTTCTTTTATCCTTTAAATGGGCGATAAAATAAATGCTATTCAGAATGAATCTTACATATAAAGATACAGTACATTTTCAACATACTGGCCTAGTCTGATACCTTGATACACGAATCTGAAATGCAATTTCGAGGGTCGTTGCATTCGAGACGCAATTTGCCTGTGTGAAATTCGTTGTCGACGAAGAAGCAGACGGTCTCGGACCGAACGTGAGCCCGATGGGGATGGAACAGGTGGACGGTTCTCCAAGAAAACGAACACGGTTTCCCTTTAAGCGGAGGGCCGGGTTTGCCAAGAGCATCTCGGGGTGGCTCTCCTGCTTCCTGATCGGAGCGCGCGTGAGACTCTCTTCATGGTGTTCCACGAAGCAAAAAGGCAAGACGCCAGGTCCGCTTTTTAGCCGGATGTCCCCAGGAGAGAGGTTCGGGGAGCTGGAAAACCAGAAGAACCGGCGAAAAGATGGCATCGGAAATCGGTATGGCTGATCGGTGCACGCCAGCCGGAGAAACAAGGCTGCGGACTGGTCTTCTCATCGTCCTCCTTTTCCCGCTCCTACCGCTAAAGATCCACGACGGAACCAGATCGCGATCCAGTTTGAGAGATCTCTCGTTACTTCGCTCCGGGACTGGGGGAAAATTTCTATTCAGCTGAAACGATATTTTATTCGTCTGCCTATGCAGTTTCGTACGCCTAGTGGAATCTGAACATTCATAAAATAGTAAAATTTGACTCTCGCTGTAACTTCGAAAACAGTAATTATTACTATGTCGAAAAAATTGAGTACATTCTTCAAACATTGCTTAACAAACTTGCTGAGTTTAGAATTATGATACTGAGACACATTTTGAAAAAAAAAATTCCTAAAAATCACCTTACAGGTGCAGCATAAAATTCGACAAGCCCCTTAAAATCGTTTATAATTGTCGAGACAGCGAGGCAAAATGAACGTAACAGAATTAGAAACGGAGGATATGGGTGGCTCGTCGTGTCCGGGCGTGAACTGCGGTCGTGGCACGGCGAGAAACCCGTCGAACAGAAAATTTCTCGCGGTTGTCTGCTCGCGTGCAGCCTCGCCGGAGCAGTTCGTGGACTGGCATTGATTTCCAGAACGTTTGTACGGTCTGTTGCTCGTTTAATCGAACCACCTACGGGAGAGACACGGCTTGAGAGAGCCCGGGTCCGATCGGATCCGATCCGATCCGATCCGATCCGAGGTTGAGTCGAGCCCCGAGCCCGCGATGAGTACCGGTTCTCTCTCCGTTGCCACGTAGGCCCGTTTTAATTTATTATCCGGCCCCGATCTCCTGGCTAATGGAATGCTCTCCCTCCGCGGAAAAGCGTCCCGGCATTTCTGTCCACCTTCGTGTGTACCGGCCACGACTGGTTTACGAGAGACTACAGGCCATTTTATTTCGATCGTGACTGGCTAGAAAGCAACCGCGATCCGCAAACCCGTCGTGTAGACACATTGTTGTACAAAATACCTGACCACCTCTTCTAGCTTCCTATAGTTTCATATTTCATACGTTTCCTGCAGACACGCGATAACTGTGTTTATTAGAAGACCAGCCGCGGTCTTGTTGCTTTTTCATTCGGATAGTTTAAATGGAAATCAAGAGCGATAGGGAGCTGCGGTAATTCCGAATTTATTCGTATGCTCGGTGCTTCGTTAGGATCTTCGAGAAATTATGAGTTGCGGTGGTCGCGCTGATTTTTATGCGGATCTACATTTTTCGAGGTGATTTCCATCTCTTCGCGTCGGTCTCGTGTATGTTGCCGCCGCTCGACAAGAAACCGGATTTCGCGTCAGAGATTATGCCTCTCTGTGTTTAACGCCACTGGCTGTGCTTCATCGAACTGTAATAAAATTATTTTGTAAGCGGAGCAGTTGCTCTTGCTCGGGGAACTGCAAAGCGGGTTCACATTGGGACCTACACTTTCTTGCATTTGCCACACTCGTGCTTGCTAATTCATAGTGTCTGCAGTTCAGTTGCTGTGTAATTTTGCGTGAAGCCCAGAGGATTGCTGCACATTCTAGTTTTCACTTTCCTGTGCTCGACCAGCCGCGTGTGTACATAGAATTAATCCTAATAAGAAAATCCCGAAGCAGTTTCACACTAAATCACACACTTCCCTGCATTCAGCAAAATCATGCACGCTATTAATTCATAAAGTCTACCGTCTGATCACTGTATAATCTTCCACAACGCTGCAATTCTTGCACAGAAAATTGCAAAGTGGCTCCGCATTCAAGCCCACACTATCTTTTACTTAGCCCCGCCGAGCACGCTATTAATTCGTAAAATCGACTAATTACCTTGTTCCGAAGCGTTTTGCACGAGGTTACGCTATAATTTCAGGCCAGACCGCGGGTTTTGCGCATTTATAGCAAAAACGAATTGGTGCAAACTAAAACATTGGGAAGATTAAACGAATCTAAAAATGCCAATTGCTCTCAACTTATTCAGATTATCAAGGAAAACGCATGAAAGAATCTATGTGTATCGTCTTGCAAATTAATGCAGACTCGTTTCGAGACGGGAAATCGGTTTTCCTGGGTTCGAGACCGTTTCCGCGACTCGTCTCCACGCGGAAATGTTCGTCACCTTTTCCACGCCGCTGACTAGCATTATCGGACAGCTGCGCCGTGGATCGCGCCTCCGCTTCCGCCCGCAGACACGCCGGCTCGCCTAATCGTAAATGCAGTTTTACGTGTCCGGTTTCTCTTTAAGCTCACCGCGCGACGCGACGAGGCACGCTGATCCGCGAGCGTTGCAAAAGTTCAGCGGCGCGTTCTGGCGATTTACGAGCCGCGAACCGGCTCGCGAACGCCATATTTCTTCGCCTCCCACGCGGATTAAAGGTCGGGAACGATTTCGACGAGTTCCAGTCGGAATTATGAGCTTGTCGCGAGTCGCTGCCGGGCCTCTTGGATCGTTAACGGCTTTATTAGCGCTCGAACCATTAAAATAGTCGTAATAGTCGTTCTGCGTAGATTTTTTATTCCATATTTCTTGGGATTGCTGACGTGCTCCTGAGAAGATTTATAAGATGGTTGCGAAACGAAGTGATCCGAACGAAGTGATTTTTGTGGTTAGGATTTTTTTACCAAAAAATCGGTAATACTTCTGCAATGCGTGTCTGAATAGCTACTATATGGCATATTTTTTAGAAGCCTAGCATCTGCTTGACTAGGGAAATTTGATAAAAATTCGAGAACTCTCGCGGACCTTCCGGGTCAAGGTGTAGGGTTGCCTCTTATGATTTATTGCAACCAGCATTTTCGACCTAAAAATCTGAAATCATTCCTGAATGTATATCAAGCTAACTGTTGTGTGTAATATTTTTCCAGAAGCCTTGCATTTGTAGAGAAATCGGCCCAAATATTTGTAACCATTGGAGTCAGGTTGGACAGTTGAAATTTGAGCTTAAAACACTGGAACGGTTCATGATCGGTTCAATTTGTCTGGAGGGCTTTTCGAATCACTATTCCAGCCCGGGGATCTCCGCTTATTTTATAGAGTGGGTGAGGAACAAACTCGCATGGGAAACGGCGAGCGCGGCAGGCGATAAATCGCGGGTTTAAACGTTGGAATAGCGGAATCGATCAATGGCGTTCGGAACAAACGATCGTTTCGATCGTCGGCCGTTTTCGAGACATTGTCGCCGCGGCAGAGGATCGTCGAAGCGCCCGGTAGAACTAACAGCGACATTTCGAAGGGTGCAATACATAAAGGCGGACAATCGTTAAAGGCTGCGGCGGCCGGTCGCCGCAAACTTTACGACGTCCCCGCGTCATAACTCACCGGGGGCCAATTATTGCGAGAACAATGGCTTTTTCTCTGGTTCGGCTATTACGGCGTTCACCGACTATGGCGGTCTCCGTGGTCGTCCGCGTGTGCTCCTCTCTTTCACTCTATCCACCGTGCCTCTCTCTTTCCTCTCTCCTTCTCGCTTTCTCTGTTTCTCTCTGCTCGGTGGTTTCTCGTCCCGGTTTTCTCGGGGCGAGACGCGCTCTCCTCGATCGTTCGGCTTGTCGTCTGCCGTCCCTCCTCGCTTTGCATCGTGAACACCCGTCGGATAGGATAATTGACAACCGGTGGCTGTCCCGAGTTTCCTCCTTGTTCGAAAAGGAAAAGCCTCGCGACGCGTGCTGAGGCGCCGCGTCGACTCTCTGACTCATACCGTCTCAGACGCCTACGCGACCACGAAACAAGCGATGCTTCGACGACAGACGGCGACGATGAGTAATGGAGCTGGGAATTGGTATGCGGGAGCTGCACGGGACCCGCTGTCTACGGAAAGAATAGCAAAGTCTGTCCAACAATTCGAATATTCCAGGCGGTTTGGATCCTTGTAATGGTTCACAGAGTTGAAGGTCGGAGGAAGTCCTAGATGGTTAGAGAGTTGAAATTTCAGGGACTTGGAAGCCCGTAGGCTTGGAAATTTGGGGGATCTGAAACTTTGGGCGCCTTTCAAATTTAGGGACTTGAAAATTTGGGGTCTTGGAAATTTAGAGGCGTGGGAATTTGGGGGCTTGGAAATTTGGAGGCTTGGCAATTTTGGATGCTCAAAAATATGGGGGCTTGGAAATTTTGGGGCCTGGAAGTTTGGGGACCTGGAAATTTGGGGGCCTGGAAATTTGGGGATCTGGAAATTTTGGGGCTTGGAAATTTGGAGACTTGACAATTTTGGATGCTCAAAAATATGGGGGCTTGGAAATGTAGGGGCTTGGAAATGTAGGGGCTTGGAAATTTTGGGCCTTGGAAATTTGGGGGCTTGGTAATTTGAAGACTTGGAAATTATTGAACTCAATTCCTCGTGGTTGGATCTCCATCGCGACTTTTTCCCCGGTGTAAAAATACCCGGACCCACAGTCCCGATGTCGACACCTTTGTGGCTCTCTCCGCCGGGTATAGGCCGCGACGACAGCTTCGAGGAACTCCACAACTGATACGCCTCTGATAAAAACGGATCATCCGGCTGTAACCTCGCCACTCGAGAAAAGAAGAAACACGAGCGTCCGTCACACTCTTGAAACTGTTTCGCGGAACCACAGTCATCTTCCCCTTTGAACGTCTATTTCCGTCGAATCAAAGCGCGGCGGTCTTGTTTCCCAAAAAGCATCGAACACGCCCGACGGAGGATTTTTATCGTCTACATGGTGGCGCCGATCCATTGAAACGGAGAGTTTTCAATCTTCCGAACTAAATAACAACAAGTTCGTTACTCGTTTCGCAACGTCGAACGAACCGGAATGAGAACTACCCTCGGAAAGTGAAATGAGAAACTGAGGGGCCGGGTGGGGGAAGAGGAGCAGAAGAAGAAAAACAAGCAGGAAAGAAAAATCGCTTCTCTTTTCGAGCAACGGGCTCGGTTTGATCGAGGGAAAGCAGATAATTGCAGTGTAACCAAACGCCGCCGAAAGAAATACTCGAAGAACCGACGAAGAAGCGGGGATCGGCTCGGACTTTCGTTCGCGAATCGGTCTTCGGAAAGACCGGGGTCCTTTCCGCGCCGTTTCCAGCCGTATAATTGAAACTTTCCGCCGCTGGAAAGTTTTAATTACTACCGCCGAAGTTTCCGGGGAGTGCATTAGAGAAACCCGGCCCGCGAAAGGCGCGCTTGCAACGCGCGCGGTTATATTACAATGCCGGGGGTGTTTCAAGGGGGGTGGTTGGGAACAATTTCGAAAGGAATCCGGCCTTTCGCGCGTCGCGTACCGTTCCCTCGTCTCACAACTTCCGGCGCGTGCACACCCCCGGAAAATCGACGCGCGACCAAAGCTTTCGCGGTAGAATGCTCTTCCGTTCTGCTCGCGTTTGCACCTCCTGACACGGCTGGTTCCGCCTGATTCCTTCGTTGCCTCTCGTCTATCGCTGGCCTACACGCTGCGCCCTTTCTTGGATCCTTAATCTCGCCTGCATGTTTTTGGTTAGCCCTTTCAAGACAAGAATTTTTTATTTACTTTTTATTTTGGATACTCATGAGTTAACTTTCTCTTCTGCCTTCATTTTGGTATATTCATGGCAAGGAATTGTTAGCAATTTTGTGAGTTTAGTAGTATAGTTGTAATTAATCATGGTGTCTGTTCTTCTGATCCTTTCACATCTCGCTGGTCCTAATCGAATCATCATCGGCTCCAAAATAAATTTCTAAAAATCACATTCGACACCTATAATCCAGCCGATCGGGTGTGGCTCATTAAAACGTGTCGATCTTCTCCGAAATGAATAAAAAATTGTGAAAAAGTTTGCAGTTCAGCGTCTTTACTCCGATTTAAATGTTTCCGCGGATTAACTATGATCAAAGGCGTCCTGATGGGCGAAAACGCGATCCGTTCCTCTATTTCGGGTGTCCATTACACATCGAGGGACCTCGACAACGATAAAACCGGTCGCGGGCCGCGTCGCGCTCGTGTCGTATTTATACGCCGTATTCGTATTTATACGTCGTATATCTCGCGGGGAAGCGGTGGTCCTCGATTTAGGAGCGTTGTAAACAATCCGCGGCCACGAGAGCTGTCTCATAAAGCGCGGACAATCTCGGGGGCGCGGCTTAAATCCGCGGAACGGCCTTTCCGCGCCGCGTAAATTCTCCGGACGCGCCACGCAAGTAGCCGTGTTCTGTATATCACGATCGATCGCCTCGAATCCGTGTTCTTCCGCGAGGCCTCTCTCGCAACAATCGATCGGCCGCGATCCGTGTTCTCCGGTAACAATCGCAGGATCCTTTTGTGTATCGTCGACGGGTCTCCGCGAGGATCTTGTCCGTCGTGTTCTCGATCGTGATCGAGATTCTTGTAACGTATCCCGTGGCTGGTAACACGTGACACTCCGCGTGTCGTCTTTATCGGGTCGCCAGGAGCCTAACTGCAGCCCGCGAGAACAAGAGCGTCGCGGTTCCGACTATCTTTAGAACAAGCCGCGTAAAAATACGCTCAAGGATCCACGAACGCTCCCCCGGGCAGGAAACACGACTGGAAAGGCTGCTGGATCGCCGAGAGACCGATACCCCGTGGATCGTTGCCGGTTAGCCTCCTCGGAGTACCTCGAACGATTATGTTCGCCGGAAAGCCGAGCGTTCTGATCTACGGAAGCATTTCTGTCCGTTGCGTCGCGCTTCTATCTTCGGATGGCCCCGGGCAGGTAATACATGACACAGGATGCTCGAATAGAAGTGTCTCCTTGTGTCTTGTAAACGGTACGACGTCCATAACTTCTGACTATTTATTGACATTCAGCTTCTATCTTCCTGCAACATTTGCATGAAGGCAGATATTTTACAGCTAATAGGTGAACACAATAGAACTGTCCACAGTGCTCTCGAATGTCTCGTTATGTTTTCTAGTTGGTTGAAACAATAATCGACACGATACTTCAGCAACTGACTACGGCCAAGCTACCGACGCAGCAATGATCGCCTTAGTTTCCAGAAGGAGCATTCAAAAATCGCTTTCACGTCTCGAGTCACCGTGCGGGTCCTCAATCATTGCAACAATTTGCTGCCTGTCGCCGGCATAAAGTCGAAAACAATAATAATTGCTGTACCGAGGCAGCTGGCTGCAATCAGTGTACTTATACGGCACATGTCCCGTTGCAGCCTGCTCTTGCTCAGCTGGCATAAACATCGCGGGGGAACAGCAAGGTTGCAAGCTTCCCCGAGCATTAGCATAATGGCCGCAGCCTTGCCCAACCGTTTAAAGATAATAGATCTACCACAGACTCGTCACGAGCCAGACCGAAACAGGAATTCCGAGAGGATATATAGGCGACACCCACAACAAAATTACGCGTTTCGGATGACGTATCGGCGGATTCGCGAGCCGTCGCTGTCCGTCGCGGCGACGACACCGCTCATTTTCTTTGGTATAGCTGTCGGCGGTGAGCCGTGAATTATCGTTTTCAATTTCGTCGAACCGCGCGTAAATCATCGTTGCTGATCATCGCCTGGCAATTCCTCGCCGTTGGTTAATTTTACGAGGATCTATTATTGGAGAGAGAGAGAGAGATGGAGTCTCCCAGGATTTTCAGGAGTATCGCGAAGGCTAACGTGCAATTTTATGATCGCTGACGGTCGCTGTTTTCGAGATTTTTGCAAATTTTTATTGGTCTGTAATCTTTGGCTGTGAGATGTTCTGTGCTTGCGACTCTCCATGTATGAAGTGATATTCACGGACTGACGACATTGTACCCTTCAAAAACCAAACACGCCGTGGCCGCAGGCGTTCCTTCAAAAACGCCGCACCTCAATCACACCGCCAGTCAATCGCACCGCGCCGTTTGGTCGCTCGGTCCCACTGCCACTTTTCCGCACCTGGCTTCAAACGTTCCTCAACTCAATCGCACCGTCGCGCCGCTCATCCGCACGTGGCTTCAAACATACCGAATCTCAATCGTACCGCGTCTCAATCTTGCTCTTCCTCTCTTTTCATCATACTCTTTCTCTCCCACACACGTACCATGAATACACTGCCGATTTATACGAAAAACAGAAACCCAAATGTTTGTCTCTCTTATTAAATATTTTTGTAGAGTTGGAAATGAATCCATAATACCCGCAATCTAACCACGAGGTATTTCCCGGACAGTGATATCAATTTTTCTCTCGCTCCGTACTTTATAAACCCCAGCAAATAGATTCCATGAGTCACAGCCTAATCTTCAAACGCTGATAACATTAGAGGCACGCTACCTTGCGTCGCAGTTGTGATTTTCCAGCGAGTCTTCATGCTCCTCGACGTTCCCTCTCCTAGGAATGATTCAGCAGGGGAATTTTTCTACTTCCGCAATCCTAGTCGTATGTAGGTATTTTCCGCGGGACAGCCATGGTCTGGTCCCGAGACACTCGAGTTTCTGTTCCTGCAGGAAGAATTTTTCGAGGTTTCTCCGATTTCCACCGAGGAAGTAGGGTGCCGTAGGTGTAAGCAGCTGCAAAAGCACGAGCAAGATGGCGGAATAGGGTAGGAACGGGGATGATAAAGAAGGTACAAACGACGACGGAGCGCCGTTCCGCGAGCAGAACGTACGACATTGGCTTTTATGCGAGCAATAATCCGAGAGCACCGGTTGACAGGGCCGTAGCACACGTTGCAGGGGTGCACGGTACACCCCCTGCTCCCTTCCATTCTCGTTATTTTTCTCAATTTTCGCGGGGAAAGGGAGAGGAGGCCCGAGGAGAGGAGACGCAGGTCGTTCCGACGCACTTTATCGTCGCTCCGGCCGACGTATGTAGCTTTTATTCCCCGCGGAAAGAATATGGCCGATGGAATTACACCGCCGCGCGACAGCGAATTATTGTCGGCAGTTTGTTTCGGCGCGAGCGTAATTTGCGCGGGCAGCTGCGTTTCCGGACGCGTTTCCACGCTGCCTGTCGGATCGGCTGATCGACGGCGAGAGCCACGCTTACCAAATATTTCGGGAACCCGCATTTTCTGAGCTGGCACTCATCCTCGGTACGCTTCCGCCTGTCCCGTCGCGGTATCGCATAAATCTGGCGAACAATGGACGGGGTTCGCGCAAGAATAGGAAAACCGGCTGCGCCCCGGAATTTTTATCTCGGAAACTATTTATTCGATCGGGACGATGCTTTTTTTGTCCGAGGCGGGAAGATTCATTCCGTAACACAAATCCATCTGTGAATTTCAGTGTGCATTCTATCAAAAAATTCGGAATCACCCTGGATCTCACACGCACTAGTTTGCATTTTATTATCTGTAAAATATTAATTGTCGAGTTTACACAAATTATTCCGTTAATAGAGTGAAGTCTCCCGGTTCGAACAAAAATAGATTCGTCTCACTACGACACATGGTCTCCGAGATAAAAATTCGTAACTGCAACCTGTTTTGAGATACAAGAAAGAGAAGTTGGTGGACGACATGGCTTCGGAGGTTCGTATTTTATGAACAAATTCGATGCCTGAAAAACAATGACATAAACTACCTCTATCTTGGCACGCACTACGCTTTTATGTAAAACTTTGAATGAAATTCTCGGGTCATCGAGCGGAGAAAGCGATCGATTCCGTCGATCTTCTCGTGCGCTTCCAGAGGATCGAGAGGAGGCGAGGCTTGGCGCAGATGTCGTCTGCGGATTACCATTAAAATACATCTTCCTCGCGTTGTTCCCGGGCTTATTTATTCGCGCTTATGTCGGCCTCCGGTACGACGGATAAGTAGGAATTAAATATTCATTTGGACGGGCCAGGAGGAAGACGTCTCTCCAAAGAGAGAGTGAGAGAGAGAGAGAGAGATTCTTCGGGCGGAGGAGAGATTAGGGGATGAGTCTTCTGTAGATGGAGCTGCGAGGAGGGTTGACGGGGCTGGCGGATGAAAAGTGGAATAAAGCGAACGGGGGAGAAAAAGAGCGAGGCTTGCGCGCGGAAACAAGAGCGGAATGAGATCCGCGGGGGAGAGGACGCGCGCGGAAAGATTTGTCGCACTCAACCGGATTAAACGAAAGGTACTCTGCGCGAGAAAGGGGCGCCGTGGCTTTCTCTGTGCGCGCCCTGCCCTGTACAGTGCGTTCACCTAACTCCTCATTCTCTCTCTTCCCGTGCAACGCCACGCTGTCGTTGTGCATTATTCACGGACGATCTGCGCGAACCTACCAGCCAACTTCTGACGTCCTTTCCATAAAAGTGTCGCAGAGTTTGAAGAAGGTCCGCGGGGAAATTGGCATTCTCCCCCTCTCCGTATGCCCCCCTCGATACAAATGGGAATCAGGAACTAGATCCCCCCTCACGAGAATATCGAAATCTGGACGTGGGACTTTTGTCATGCGTGTCAAGCATCGTGGCCGATGCTTTCGATACAGCGTTTCTCGTTTGCAAAATCGAGCGGTCTAGAATCGATCATTATCTGTGGTAGATGGGTCTGGGAGTTTATTTTCGATGGGTTGGGGTGGCAGTCCACGCAAAATTCCGGGGAGTTTAAGTCATCATTTTGATGGTCTTGCATTTCTTTAGAAATTATAAATCTTCGAAGCTCACCGTGTCACATCTCAATTTCTTCTCTCGCCTCGAAACAGGCTGCGCTCAATAATTTTTATCTCGCAAACCACTTACTGCATCCACTTGATTCTTCCTTTCCTGTATAGAGGAGAGTTCAGCCTCATCTGTAAAATAATTCCCCCCCCCCCCCGTCCAACCCGATTTTCCGCCACACCTCGACCGAACAATTTGCGGGGTGACCTTTCAACGATTTCTCATTCGATAGATCTCCAGCCCACAGCGCGCGCCCGTATACATGGCCGTGCTCGTACGATGCTGATTTCGAAACGCGCGGAGTTCATTCATCGCGTTGCATTTCCATGCAGCAGTAGCACGCCCACGCCCGCGCGAGCGTCGCGCTTCGCATAAACAGTCTCGCGGCGGCGATATTGCATTCCAAGTTCATTTTATCCCGTCGATTTTTCGCTCCAGATCGGAGAGTAGTTCTCCGGGTAACGCCGACGATTAGCGCGTACCGGTTGTGAAAAAGTCGCGCGAAAGAAACCGAGCCGGCAGAATTTTTCCGCGAGGAAACAAGCTGCGGAACAAGGTCGCGCTAGACGGAGTGGTCGCGTATCGGTGGAACAAGTCTTGCAACGGACTCGCATGATATTTCTACGGTTATCGCCGTCGAGATAAGTGCGCGTACGTCGTCGTGCGTGTCTCTGCGCGCGGATCGCGGAGATCGCTTGTCCACCCGCCGCGCGCCGCGCGCGAGCCAGTTACAAATATAGCGGGTAGTAGCGGTGCGTGTACGCAAAACGGAGCGAAAGATATCTGCATCGGGCTCCGCGGCCGAGGCTAATGCACTCTAATCTAGCCTGCCTCTATAGATAGAGACCCCTCAATGCCATTCACTGCACGTACGTATGCACAGGCTGCACACAGGCCGGCGGTTGCACCCGACGTCGTGCAATGCACCGCCGTGAACCGCAGACCTTCGCCGAGCCAGACGGTATCGGAATTATTTGCACGGACTGGGACGGCTGGCTGACTGGTTCGCTCACTGGCTGGCTGGCTGGCTGTTGCAAAAATTCTCCCGACACCCCCCACCCCTTCTCTGTTTGATCATGTGCGCCCCTGAATTGCGACACGCACCGGCAACACGGAAAAAAACACGGAATCCGCGCGATTTTTTCAAATATTTCCCCCAGGTTTTCTCTGCCACGCCGACTGTCTATTTCGTATGCATTGCTCGTCCCGCAGAGAATAGTTAGAATTGATAGGCGGCTGCGTGCCGTGAACCCGAGCGTGAACCCTGTTATCATTTGTTTATCCGAGAAAATAATTATCATTTTATTTACCGGCGAGAACGAAGATTCTTTGCTGTCTAAGAATAGTAACATTGATCTGTTTTAGAAAATGAATCTGTTGTTCGATCTTCGGAGAGTACGCAAACATATTTCTAGCTTCTTTTATTGTCAAAATGGCTGAGCTAAAGAGCTAATTATTAGACCACATTCGTAGACTCGAAGTAGTAGGTACTTATCTATGTTTGAAGTTCTGATCTTCTACCCTATATTTGTTTATAACTTCCGCGTTTTTTGATCGATTTACTTGAAATTAGATATTTATATTTTCCGATGTATAATTTAACAATACGCCAAAGTTTATTTCGATAGATTGAAAAGTCTTCTTACAATTATCACTTTCATGCAGCGTAGCAGAATACAGCGACTTAAGCAGTGAGTACTCTGCTGAAAAGCGAAACATCCAACGCTGTGTTTCCACTTTTCGCTTCGAAAGAGCCTAGATTGAATAGCGAAGGAGTCTTAAAGCGAATGTTACATCTACTACATCGATCGACACCGTATAAAAGTCGGCGTCGCATGATTCGCATGTTCCCGGTACGCTAAATGCCGCGGAACGAATCGCGCCGCTCGAACATCACGGTTAATAATTGCTGGCGATGGTTAGCGACACTCGAGTCCTAGTGAAAAGCGTGATTTAGGATTCCGGCGGACTGTTCGCCACAATGGAATCCAAGCTGTGTTGACATTTAAACGCTGCCGTGCTCGATCCTCAGTGACAGCCGTCGGATTTAGTGCCTCGGGAGCGAGGACTTGCTCCCTGTCTGTCCTTTCTAGCCGTTTTCCATTGCGTTGCTCAATACGTCGCTGACCAGCGCATTCCTTTTCCGATGCATTGCGGAACAACCGAATACCCGAGGAGGGCAGAAAGAAACGCCAGAAGAAAATCCGTCTTTCGTGCCTCGGAAAATTGGCTCGCCAAGGATTCTTTTTAACCTTCCTTCACCTGCACGATTTTAAACCGATCCCGGTTGCATTCTGCGCAACAGTGTTTCGTTCTCACTGGTCCAGACTAGCTCGAGTCGTTCATGAAAAGGTGCATTCATTTTGGATTTATTTAGAATTATACGGACGCTTTGGAAAGCTGAATAAATAAAATCCTGCTTCTTTATTAGACACAGCACAAGCTAGGAATCTCTGGAGTGATCCTTTAAGAAATGATGGAATGCAGTCTTGTCATTTTGATAAGGTAATGCAAATCAGTTATGCTTTAATTGAATAAAAACGTTACCGTTTGTGGATTAAATAAAATCGTAGAAAAAGCAGTAGAATTATCAAGGCTTTATAGACTCTGTAAAAATCTGATTAAATACAGCCTTGGTACGTATGTACATTGGAGAATGCAAAGTCGTCGATCCAAGCGTTTATGACTTCATAAAATTGTCGCGGTTGCAACGAGTGAGAATGGAATATCTAGCACACTGCAGGCGATGCAACAATGTCCGCCGGAAGGTTAAAGGCGTGTTATCGAGTTGCCAAGTTTCTCCAGTTAGCGGACGATTTTTGCCGGCAAAGAGAAACTAGGAGACAGTGGGCGTCGCGTCGTCGGACGCAAATAACTCGGCGCGTCTTCGTGGACCGACGATTTCGCGCCTCCTCCACCCACGGGCCGCCTGTAGATCGGCGGATGGATGGTTCACGCATCGCGAGGATCGCGATAACGCTCGCGAACAGACTGCGTGTTCATGCAACGGGCCCCTCCTGATCGTCGGCCGCGAAACAAGGACGCAACCACCGCGGAAGAAAAACAGACCGCAAACCTAATTAATCTAACGGAGAACGGTTTCTGTCGTTGCCGCGACCACGCTAATTACTCCTCGTCATTCTGGCCGCTAGGATCGTCTGAATCCTCTCCAGTTTATCGTTCGTTCACTCCTGAACATTTTCAGATTTTTAGGAAAGCACGGTTCCAATTTAGATCAACTTCTAAATAATTTTTCAACCCCTTAAAAATCGGTTAAAAAATAGATATATTCGTAGAGCTTTCACTCGTTGATTTTTAAATACTCGTGGACGGATAAATCGAACTTTCGTCCCGGAAGCAAACGTCCCAGGACATCACAGACATAGAAACGTCACTTCCATCGTCGCTAACAAAGGGAAAGCTTATTATTCGCATCCCATTGGCTCTCCCCCCGAAACGAATCAGCGAAACGACCTACAGGAAAGGGCCCGGGTATATTTTGCGAGCGACTTTTTCAATTCGGTTCTCGAGGCAAGGGGTTGACAGTTCGATCTTGAACGACCCTCTTCAGTTAAAACGTTACATCGGTACAATTCCAGTCGGTTCCTTTTGTGCTCACTCTGCAGGCCGGTTCGACACGTTCATCCGTCGTTGTATCCGTTCAATCTTTGGCGTTTCGAGGGGTACCCTCATCGGGAAGAAGGGGTGCGCACCCCTCCCACCGAACACAGAAGAGAACTCGAAGGGTCAACCCCTTTCATCGTTTTCGCCCGGGTGTCCGGAGGAAAATGTAGGGTAACGAGATTCACGTTCAGGTGGACGCAGACACAATAATTTCCCCGGGCGATCGGTTCCTGATTGCTGGGCGTGTCTCTCGCCCCTCTCTCTCTCTCTCTCTCTCTCTCTCTCTCTCTCTCTCTCTCGAAAAAGATCGCAATCGCCGCTTTTCACGAACGTCTTTCCAAGTCGATGTATGGGGGAGAGAAAACGTGTCGGATCGACGGGTTTTTCACGTGACGTCGGTCCCGTGAAACGCTGCGACACCGGCCGTGCCACCCTGACGATTGCATCCCCCTGACAACTACGGGGCCTAACTCGATAACGTCGAGCCGCTTAATTGTCCTATCTCGTCCCGATCTGGTTTCGATCTCGATTCACAGAGAAAAAAGGAGTGCCACTTTTGCGCACCAGGTGCGCTTCAGCCCTCCAAGAAATTCCCGCTCACGATGCTCAATCGAAAATAAATGACGGTTTAGTTCGGCCATTCGCTATTAACACTAGGTTTACACTAAAAGTGACTGTTTTGCATTACTTTATAAAAATAACAAGAATGGTTAGCAATATTTTTAACATAATATATACCCAAAGAAATAAAATTGTATAAATAATTTCTCATACATGCAACCTTAGAATCTTAATAATTTTAAATTAAAAATGTCCTAAGAAAGTAGACCGACATCTTGATTGTCTGGAGACTTAGAAGAATTTGAGAACATCGATGCATTGGGTTCAGCTTATTAAAATTATAACACGATTCTTAGTTCGCACAAGGATTCATAAGTAACAAAATTAATAATTAGTCGCGTCAAGTGTCCGAGTATTTGCGGACATAGGCTGGCAATTAAGTCGGTTTCTCACAGTTTGCCGAGGAAAGTTGCCCGGTTCAAGGCCGAGAAGAGGACCCAGCGAGGTACGCGGGAAGTGGCGAATGGTAATTAATAAAATATCGAGGCGGAGTGCAGAGAAAGCTTCTTAACCGTGGAAGTGGCTCCCTTAAATTCGCCAGTCGGCGCAGAAATCCGGCCGTTTTCGCGTCATTACCGGATTTTCATGGTGGCTGGGGCCGAGCAAAGCCGGCAGCCAACCAGTCAGCTCGCCAAGCCACCCTTTTAAGAAGCGACCGTCCACGGAATAATTCCGTGAGCCTCGGATGAGATGAACTCCCCCTTCCCGAGCACCTCTGCCAACTCGTCCGTGCGATTTTAATGCAGTTTTTAAGTGGATTTCCTCCTTAAACCGGCGAATTCAATTCCTCGCGTCTTCCGGCGCGTTCTCTTTCTCTTTCTGTCCCCGCCGAATGTCCCCTAAACTCTCGAGCATTGTGTTTAATCCGATCGTTGAGTATCGCGGTTTCGTTAAATCGTCGGTCGGTTAATTACGCGGACGCGTGCGAACCGGGCACGCACCGCGTGCGTTCCGCGTGCTTCCGGGCACGCGCTGAGAGCCGCTCAATCGTCTCGCGTTACACCGCTCGCCGATTCTATCCGCTAAACTTCACACCGGACGGATTTTTCTGCGGCCAGACACATACTGCGACCGATGGGAGACACGGGGCCTGGTTATGCTGAAACTCGAGCGATACGGGCGCCGGACACACGACACCAGAAATATGTCATTCTACCTCGGCTGTTGCACCGTCCGTTTTCGGCCCGGAAACGCTGCTTGTGCCAAAAATTTGCACTTCGAGGCGCCGCGAAGAAATTACGCACGCGATCGGTCTAGTAACTTCGTTGAAGCGCCTGTTTTCTATTGCAGGCAGAAACAATTGCAGCAACTCCATCCCCATCGTCGAGCGACTCGATTTTTTTTAAATCGAAGTGCATCAGTGTAATTGCATTCAACTCCGAACGGCACGCTGCAATTACATCCGCGGCAATTAAAATTGAAATTGGCAATATCGCATTTTCTACCAGTGTCTATTGTATAGCAATCGGGTACTTTTTTTTTTACAAAACTGCGTCGATGCAGTTGCGATGTGCAATTGCAATTTTCTCTCAATGGAGCGGTGCAGATAAAATTAAAATTGCAGAGAGAAGCGTTGCATTGTTCGTCGCGTACTATCAATGCAGGCGCAATGTGTAATTGCGCTTTTTTCTTTTTAAATTGAACACCGTAATTTATTTCATTCGAGTTCAATCTTCGTGATGTTTTCAACTGGAAAGTGTTAGGGCACGTTATAAAATAGATGCATACGAATAAGTGTAGGCAGATAAATAATACACATGGTACTAGATTTTTAAATCAGAAAAATATTCACTATAATTTAGAAGAGCAACGAGGTTAAAGGGAAATGTATAAAATACGAATCGCGCAGTAAATCAAATTGGACAACCATCATTTTCAGTAACGTATGACACGTGGCACACAATCAAGCAGACCGCTTACCAATCCCATTTTCCGTAGCATGTATTTTCTATGGCTCCATTAATTAATTAAGAACGTCAGCTCGAGTGGATAGACCGCTCTCAGATATACTCGAAATAATTTATATCCCGTTGTTTCTTATTCCACGACGTCGCACGGAATAGTCCTCGTTTCTGGATACACGAGCCTGGACTGCCCGGGGTTCTCTTCTCTCCACGTTTCTCGGAGTTTCATTTATTCATTCGCACGCCGGGGCTCGTTCAGGATTTTTGACAGACAGTACGCAACCGCCCCCTTGCTCTGCCGCGGATTTGTTTCCCGAACCAACCCCCTCTTCTTTGTGATCCCGTAGGAAATAAACGGCCGGAGAGCAATAACTGGTTTACGCCCGGAAACCGTGCCACCGACAATTCCTCCGCGTTGCATTATTAAGCATCCTGAAATTCGGATTTATCGCTGTTCTTCGTGGCACCGTGTAAATGGGGGTTCGCGTTACAAATATACAGCCGCCGTCTCTTTGTTCTCTTGTTTCTTGTGGCCCGCAAAAATCTCATATTGCAGTGTCGGGGACGTTGGAGCACTTCCACGGTTGTGCCACCCTCGTACAGCCTACGAAAAATTATTGCTCGCGAATTTGATAAATATGGTATTGGGTTAGAGCACGAAATTGTTCGAAATTGTTGTGAATTCAAATTCACTGGAGCGCCACGTTGAAAATTACCAGCAATCGTTACGTATACAAAAATTGATTAATAGGCGTATTTATAGCTCCAGAAAACTCCTTGAAAGATAACGGAATAACTGGCTCGAAATTCACTTATTTTTTGTACCGCTTTTAATTAATGAAGCGAGGAATGAAATTCTGCTGCACCCGTGACGCGCGAGGCTTAAGATTGCAGATTTGCATAAACACCAGCGGTCCGGCCTCGCGAGATCGTTTCCAATTTGCTAATGAAGTTTCTCGCAGCCGGTTCGTTCGACTGCGAGAAACGTTTCCCAGTCTCCGTCCGTTTAAGAGCGTCGTTAATCACGCGGCCCGCTAAAGGTTTGATGAAAATCTTATCTTAAACGGGTAATTAGGCGGCCCGGCGGGGTCGAGGCGTGGGGTACACGAGGGTTTAACCATCGTTTCCACGCCTCCTTACATTATCGAGAGGCACGCGAACCTCGCCGGTGTTATTTATAATTTTCCTCGGGGCCGGGGGGATATATCGCGTGGCGCATGAAATGTCGTCGCAATTACCGTGGTCTGGCGTTGATCCGGGGAACGGTAATTTACTACTCGCCTACTAACTCACCCTAACGAACGCCATCAACGGTGTGCATTTGTTTATTCGATTGTTCACGACGCGACGTAAGACGTCACCAAAGAAAAAAGCATTCCTCTCGCGGGGATCTCGTTGGAGAGAGGGACAAAGAGACAGATTTCTTGCTTTACGATCATCCGGGACGACAGTCGGAGAAATTACCGGGCGAGAGCAATTTCTCTCTCTCCCTCTCTCTCTCCGGGATTTCCGGAGGAGCAAATGGCCCGGCGACCAGGCCTGTGCATGTCAGAAATGATTAACTTCGCATTCGAGCCCGGCAATTAGGACGATTGCCCTCGCGTCCCGTGCAACTAGGCGCAAGGGCAGGCCCTATACAATTTCCTCGAGAGTTTCGTCCTCGCGATACACTCACCTTCTGCCGGGCCTCGTCCCCTCCTGGTCCAGAAGGATCCAGCAACCATTAGAGGATCCTGAAAATGGTGCTCGACCGGCGCTACCTCGAAAAACCGAGCCGCCAGGGGTTTCCAGGGGATTCCGCTCGAACGCGCTTTACGCCCTGTCGACGACCAGATTCCTCGCCGTGAGATCTCAACGGATCAAAATTAAGCGGTTCGCGCCCCGCAGACACCATTTACCTCAGAATTTCATTGACAGCCTATTTTGAACCTTCGTGACCCTTAGCGTAGACGCGGGAAACTTTTCTGCGTCCACATTCGCACCGCGATGTCTCCACTTAAAGGATTGATACGAACCCTTGGGAAACCCTTCGGTATTAAAAATCTGTTCTTATTAGGGAACACAGCTGGATCATTGAATGTTCGAATATTACGGAATTGTATCGTGTACTTCGATTTTGAGAGGATTCTAGTGTCGATGCTCAGCATTTAATATGCCAAATTAACTGAAGATTGGGTATTTTTCTGAGATTCGGAAGAGTCGTTGTATTTTTTCTCTTGCGTGGAACGTCGCTGAGATCCTAGAGCTGCCGACGACGGCAATCCGGTTCCGGGATTGGGTCCCCGAAAACCGGGTCGTCGAGAGGCATCGTCGACGAGGGTGGAATATCCAGGCGACGGTTCCCCGCTGCGAGGATCCTCGCACATAACTCCGTCGACGACGTGGCGCAATAAATTCGACGGAGGGGCCCTACTTTCCGCGAGCAACCCTTCGGGAAGAGAGCTCCGCAGCAACCCCCCCTCCGACCTGGCATTCCGTGTATCCGACCTTTCGCAGACGTTCGCCTAACTCTGGCCTGGCGTACCCTCTGCAAGAGAGAACCATCCTTAACCTCTTCGGCGACGCGTGGCTGATTTATAAGGACGAGAAGCTCGAACCCCTGTCCTGTTGGCTCTTCTTCTCGCGTATGTGCTCAGCGGGGAACGAGCATGGTGACGCGAGGATCTGTATCTATAGGGTGGCCCGTGCAAAGGTCGCTTCTGTTTCGATACTGAAACATCGAATCCGCCGTTGTATCACTGACATACGCAAAACAGTAATTTTAAATTATTATTTGTCGTTTCTGTGGCAGAAATAAAATATGAATGACTCGTTTAGAGATAGGTAAAATGTATCGATAAAATGACGAATATTGAGATGGTAAAGATGCGTCCATGAGGAATTATTTAACAAATTTATTTCTTTGGGTATATGTTATAAAAGAATGGCTACAAATTTTGATAAACACATTCTTGTTAGTTTTATAAAGTAATTTAAATTAGTAATTTTTAGAGGGGGTTGGAGAGCTTTCCTTGTCCCTTCGGTTTTTAATTCTTCCGGTCACTGCAGATCGCCGGTGTGTATCAATCAACGCTATCGGCCGTTCTGGCAAAACGTTCTCGCCTGGCGGCGCGAAGTGGCTGTCGCGTTTTTGTCGCAATTTATCGCGACCCCTCCCATCCCCCGCGACAAATGATTTTCGCTGGTTGATGGATCGATCGTCGATAACGACGAACATCTGCGTTACGTCACGGACGCGTGGAACATTGATCGCTCGCCTCTGGATCGTTTTTATTACGCCGTGAATGGAGGTCGGGGGTGAGTTTCGCGTTCGATCGTAAGATAATTAAAAAATTCCTATTTTATTCCACCCTGAGCTGTATTTGTACTCTAACACTGCGCACATTACGGTTTCTGCCACTTCGATTATAATATTACTAGACTGTAATATTCCATCCAGATATTTGTTTCTATGCAGGTCTTGAAGATGATTTTTTTCTTCGTCTTCAATATCATTTCAAATGTTTAGCTCAACGAGGCATCGCAGGAGCGTTGATAGAATTTGTGATATACTCTGATTACTATTAGAACTGATTACTCTGAACCATAGTTCACTATAATTAAAACGGGAATATCCGCCGGCCAGCACAAAAGTTTCGCATTTTTCCGTGAATTTCTCTGCATCGCGAATCAGAACCGCCGGATTAATTTCGACAGTGCAATTAATAGACGGGCGGGAACGGCTTTGAGCGCGGCCGTTTCTTTTCTCGTCAAACGGAATCGACCCTCCGCGCGTTAACGCGGTCCAGTGAGCCGGGAATCGGGATAATAAAATCGAAAAAAAAACCCGGACTTGCCCCTAATTTCGATCGGCCGTTGGCCCTCGGCATCGAGCGATACTGCGGCAATAAAAATCCGTGAAATCACCGCCGTAATGAGTGGGCGGATCTTCGGGAAAAAGAGGCGGTTTAACTCGTTTATTCATGGACGGCCGAGCGTGAAAGCGCGTTATTATTTCGGAAAGCAATTTCCGTGGTTCTACCGCCTTGGAAATCGGATTCGTTTTCCACCTCGGGCCGAAGCTTAACGGGAGGGTTCCCCAGGTGAACTCGAAATTCGAAAAAACCGCGCCTCTCTGTCTCGCACGAACCCTTTTCCGGGCTCGTTTGACGAACCGTATATATTCAGGGGGCCGTTTCAATGACGCCAGTCACTCGGAGTTATCTGCCGCGAATCGCGAAGGGTTTCTGACGAGGCTGTTGCCAGGCTTCGCGATCCCGTCGCGATATACCCGCCACCCTAACCCGCCGCATGAAAAATGCATTTCTTTATCTGCCGTTCACGTGCCGCATCGCTGGAAACGCTGCCAATTAATTCCACGATGGTTTCGCTTTTCGGGGTTTGAATTCCCGTCTGCGAAACCCGCTTGCGAAACTCGCCGGCAGAAATATGGGGCTCCCGGAACGCCACAGGGCAAGTGTGACCAATGGGAAACTCGATACCAGACTTTCTCCCTCCGCAAATTCAATTATCAGCGATCCTCTTCTTTCTTTTTTTTTTGTTCTTCCTTTCTTTCGACGAGCTCGCTTTCGTCGATCTAGACCCTCCAGGCGAACTTCGCGAATTTTTTACGGTGTAACTAGAAGATATTTTGTTATGGAACTTGATTGTATTCCTTCGGGCATGGCGTAGAATATTCATGAATTTTTTGGCGCAGGAAGTGCACCTATGGTTGTAGAGAAAAGGTGGGTTACTTCTTTATTTACAGAGGACGATCCTCTACCCGATTGTTTTGCCAAGGAACCGTTAAATATTTTCGAATGGAACTTTCTGGTCGTGAATGTTTTGATAAGACAGAAATGCAAATTTAGTTCGTTACGAGTCACCAAGTAGGTACACGGTTTTGGAAATTTTTATACGGAAAGGGGTGAATTTACGAGGGAAGACACAAAGCTCCTAGAAGCAGCGCCTTCAGCCGCGTGATTCAAGGAAATTCGAGAACGCGGGTATCGGATCTCCCCTTTGCGATGCATAATTAACGAGCGAAGGGTTGAATTGGTCGAAGGGGCGCGCGGAACGCCACGGCAACAACGCGTCTCGAAAACACGGGAAGATCCTCCGTGTCGCTCGAAAAATTCCACGGGAAAACTGCGGCCCGTTTCAACCCCGTGGCTCCGTGATGAAGTCGCGAAGCTGGTCGAGTGTCGTTCTCTCCTTTCCAATCGCAATTACACGTAATCGTCTTTCCATCCGGAAATCGAGAGTAAGCCGCTTAGCCGTCGGAATTACCGGGAAAAATCTTGTGAAGCGCCGGAAGACTGCGTCCCCATCCCCTTCCCCAGCCGTTTCCTCTCCTCTCCTTATCCACCGTTGGTTACCGGCCCGCGCGAAAGCTACCCGCCATTTCCTTTCGCTTTTCCTCGATTTTCTCCGTTCTCCTGTGTTCTCTCGCCGTGGCGCGGAAAACCGGGAAGCGTTTGACGCGCGATAAACTTCCTCAAAGGTATTCCCCCAGCTTCGCGGTGGTGGATTTTCATCTTCCCCGGGTCCTTCTGTTCCTTGCTCGCAGTATTAACCGGGGAAACTGATCGACCGACGTGAATCGGAGGTGGGAAACGTTGCTTCGTTTTCTTAGATGATTCATGTGCTTTCTATTTTCACAGTACGGCGCTTAAAATTTCTCTAAAGCTATCGAATTGAAGGTAACTGACACATATTGCCTTATAAAAATCAGAAGTTTGCTGTTGCGCAGAAGTTTGAATTTTTAAGACAGCTGAATTCGAAAAACAACCAGCAGAAATGTCGCTGTAGGAAGGGTTGCAGAATCGATCCCACGATTTCTGGTATTCTTTTTCTCCGCGACAGCATCGGAAGGAATTAGCGTGTCGACCGAGCACGGTGTGCATATCCGCGAGTATTGGTCGCGACTAAATTTTTCGGACGGCATGATTAAATAACCCACATCGTCGGACGTGGCGTGTATTTTAATATAGCGCGGGACGGAAGGAAGGAAGGTAGGAAGGAAGGAAGGCAGGCAGGCAAATTCAATGAGAACGTAGAGCCCTCACCCCTGCGCGTCTATCAGGCGCGCAACATCGTCGGAATTGAATTTTACCGAACAACAAAGCCGGCGTTCCCAGCCCACGCGGTGTTCGCGTTTTAAATTCCTCCGGGTGGATGGATGCGTTGCGCGTTATCGCGCCGGGAAAATAGTTTCACCCTCGCCCCGATAAAACTCGGGGCTGGTTGGTTCGCTCGCCACGCGTCTGTTCTGCTCCTCTCCGCTCCGCTCCGCTCTCTTGTCTCCCGTATCAGTTGTCAATAATATTAGGGACCGCAATTTCACTCGGGATACGAAGTCCCGTCGGTCGTCGCACGTATCTGTCCCGCGTCCCCCTACTGTTTCCCGGGCTGTCAGCCGTTCGATTCGATCATTGGAGGGGGAATGAAGCCAGCTCAAAGGAGGAGAGCAGGAAGGATCAAAGCAGGAAGGAGAACAGGAGACGTCGCGCGGAGGCCATCGATTATTTTCGCGCGAGCTCTCGAGAGCACACCGTAAAGAGGGTTTCTTTGTTCGACCCGAACGACACTGGGTCACTCGCCAGCGTAGGAAGAAACGACTCCAAAGGGATTCCCCATGGGGATTGCGAAAGGGATGGGGCCGCGGAACTTTCCGAGGAACACCATTGTCTGCGAGAAGTCGGAACCGAGGGGCAAAATATCTGGGGGGCCCGGATAATACGGTATTAATTAATACGGAGACGTGGATCTGAAACGTGGAGATGAATTCTTGAGATTAGAAATGTTGAGTGGGCGATTGTTAGACTTCTGGTTGTGTGCGCTTATGATAAAAATGGGTGGGTGTAGCTCCAACAATACAATAACAGCAATAGATTCCTGTGTGGTTCCTGTGAATTACTATTTTGACAGGAACGATGTTCATGTTGCATAAAGCTCTGTAGCCCAGTGATGGTATTCTGAGTGTAGAGGATTTTCTCGGAATTTTTCGAATATCATAAATGCGGTGGAACTAGTGTAGATGTTAAATGTTATTTCACTGGGGGTGGGAGTTCTCGATATGAAGATCGTGTGGAAACGACATCGTGCTTCTGAAGTGCAATTATGAAATTAACAACTCTTCACATACACACACGCACACCAGAAAATCCAAACATAGCTACCATTCTCTTCACAAACCATCCCTCGGTAAAAATCTTAGTTGAATGCCTCCAAACCGCTCTGAAAGACCGAATAAACTTGAAAAAGGGACTCGACCACCTGACAACCGGAAGCCAGCCCATTCCCGCCGAATTTCCTTCGGGACCCAGGGACCGAGGCTCGACCTTGTTCACCTCGAGCGATTCCGGTGTCCAGTGGCTCGTGAACGAATGCGTTAAGCTCTCGAAACGAGGGATGCGTTTAGTCCTTGACGATCCTTCTTCTCGGGCTCCGGGGCAGCGATTATTTTCTCGCATGGCCGGGCACGCGAATCGTACCGGCACGGAACCCGATGGAAGGAGCTTCCTTTGGTTTCCGGCGAGCGACAGTGGGTCATCTCTCGCCGAGAGTGATACGAGTGACGGCGGCGGCGCGGTGGAGGGTTGGAGAACCGAGAAAGTTAGGCGAGCGACGCGAACGGAACCCCGTAGACAGACAAAAGTTGCTCGGTTATCGTGGCTCCCAGACTCTGCTGCTCCTTTTTTCCGGTCGACGGGACACGCGCCTCCTTTGTCCTGGTCGACCATAAATCCTGCGAGGCGGGGGAGAACGGGGACGAAGAAGAGAGTAGTCTCGCGTTAACTACTCGCGGCTACGAGGCGCCCACTCGTTGCCGTATTTACGAGCTCCGCGATGCCAGTCGAGCGAAGTTTTTTCGGCGGGAATTCTCGGGCTTTTTCCTTCTCTCTTCATCCCACGGCGGAATTAGACGGAAACTTAATAACCTTTCTTACTTTCCGCCATTGTCCGCCGGCTTGTCGTTACCTGGCCACGAGCTGCTCAACGGAGAACGTCTCTTTTATGTCTTCTTAGAGTCCCAGGATAGAAGTCGTTGACTACTGGTGGCTAATTTGGGTGGTTTATCGCTGGATATGAAGAGAGGTGACGCTCCTACCTGCGGTTAGGTTGGTTTTTGCTTTCTGTACACTCATTTCTCTATATATGTCGACAAGGTCTGGATGATAAACGTCGCGGAATTGTCTTCACTATCGCGGGGTGTTTCCCGTGGGGGGCCACGGGCGCCGAGCAACGTCTAAGGAGGAACAAGCGGGGCATTGATCTCGGGTAGGAGCTTATTGAAAATATCGGCCGTCTTTTTTACGGGGGGAGGGGGGCGGCTCGGAAATGGGAGGAAACGGAGCGAAAAGAAGGGAGTAGGAGGAAAAGAATCCCGGTGGAAAGTAAAACGTAGCAAGGAAGGATTTGTCAGGGCTCCGAGGTTGGGACGCTCTTATTTAGCCCTTAACGTCGCAGCCTCGTGGCCATAGGTCCCCGAACGATAAAGCCCGGTTATATAGACGCGCGTAAAATTCGTTACGATCGGCCTCGGTTTGCTTCCGCTTTTGTCCCCGCGGCGATACCACGGCAGTAACCATCAAATGTCACCGGGAGAGATCGGCCGTCTTAATCTTTCCGCTTCCATGCGACTGAGCCGCGTCCCTTCCACGTGCACGCTCGCCTGTAGGCGCGGAATTTTCTGCTGTTCGATGGAATACAATGAGCGCAGACACAGGAGGCAGGAAAGAATTTTCCGCGGAGACTGTACAGGCTTACCGAGCCGGTCTCGGCCGGTAGAAAGAGCTCTGGCTAGCTCTCTTCCATATAATCCTGCTGTCATAATGCCCCATAGACGCTCCACTAACCCTGAGCCCTGTGTCGCAACTCGTACAGAAGCAATCTGTTATGGTCGGAACACGCCTGGACCTAACGTCGATGGCCCGAAACGCTTCAGAAGGATTTTTTGCTATCTTCTTCCGATCGTCGGAAGATCGAAGCATGCTTCTCCTTTTGCCGGCGGTGGTCGCTGTCGGAGTTTGGATTTTATTCTGAAAGGACCTCCGAATGGCATTGTGCTCCTCATAGGAGCCTTTTGTAATTTTTCCTTGCAAGTAGACGAAGTTGAACGATTATAATGTCGTCATTTCTGTCGACAAGAATGCGAATATTTTTGACAGTGCAAAAACATTTTTAGTGTCGATATCAATATTCCGTAGCCGGTCGCGCAGAACCACGGACCTCCCCCAATATGAGAACTCACTTTTTCCATCAACATGTCTGCGGTTCTTCCCGCAGCATGCTCGCCCTGATCATAGCTTGTCGCCGCGGGCCGGTCTGTGTTTACTTGTACCGTTGTTATTGAATTCCGATAATCCGGCGTCGTAATCTCGGGCCGTAGCGAAACGGCGCGATTTATGCTCACGACGCCGTCCGTTTTCGCCGTTCTCCACCCTCGGCCTTTTAACCGTCGGCGAAATTATCCGTCAGGTCGGCGACCTTCCCTCTTCCGGCCGTTGCTCGCCGAGGATATGAAAAACCGTCCCTCAGTCCCGCCGATTAAGTAGATTCTCCCTTGTACCGTCCAATATCGTCGCGATTGACACAGGTTGGATGATCGAGTGGAGCCGTCGACGGCAGACAGACGGATCATCCTCGTCATTGTTTTTCCTCGCGGGGAAACAAAGATACGCGGAGTTGCCGAGGACAGTGATTAAACGTCCACTCCCGACGCGTTTCTGCACCGGTCGCGCAATTTCGGCCAGGAACCACGATCCTGCGCTCAAGAACGGTTTGTCGAAGATGCCGTTCGATTAAAAGCTCCTCGGGGACTGCGGCCGCTTAATTGATTGTGCCAGGAAATTGTCTTCGTCGCGGTTTCCGCTTGAACTCTGGAAACCTGTGCCGGAGCAAGCTCCACGGAGGTTCTTAGATCAATCCTGGTTCGTAGAACTCCCCTCTTCGATGCATAATTTCCAAAGCATTCGCAACGGGGACCCAAAAATATTCAATAATCTACATCCTCAAAATTGTTAGGTAAACTCACTTGATATTTTGTATACTTTGTCGGTGAAATCCGGGCTATTAAACCACGACACACAATATGTTATGATTGCAGTCTGGGGGACTCGAGGATTTTTTCCAGTACAGTTCTTCCCACGGTCAATTTTGTAGTTCAATTTATTATGTTGTCCAATTTATTCGAGGAACCTCAGCGAAGTCCTCTTATGGGGGATGCGTGGTGGTCCGTTCGCTCAGTGCTGATGGACGCATCCTCCTCGGCGGTGATCAGTCCCTGGGAGCAGAGATTCCCAGACTCTCCAGCGGCTCCTCTTTTTCTCGATCCTACGGCCTCTTCTGCACTGGCTACGTCCCTCGACGAGCACTCCATCCACTCGAAGAGACCCCTTGGCAGGCTAGCAACATGCCAGGTTCCTCGAACCTGCTCTTCCGAGCTGGGAAACTCGCGTATCCACGGGGATACCAGAGCCCTGCAGACTTTCAGCTCTTGCCCCTGGCCTTGGAGGCCTCCTTCGATCGAAAATACTTCCTCCCCTAAACCCTGATCGACTTTTAATTGAGGGAAGAGGCTGCTGGTCCTTTCTGAGAGCCAACCAGTTTCAGGGAACATTCTGAGAGACGGATTTAAAAAGTGAAACTCATTTTATCGCATCTCGATCGTCTTCCTTAGGTTTAGGAGCTTGGGATTTTAGGAATTTCAGTGTAATTGTTTCCTTAACATGACAATTCCTACTTTAGAAAGTTGTGTGAGCCATAAAGTTACACTGTGTAGTATTTTAACACATTTCACAGTACCAGAAACATGTTAGTGTACTTCTTACCTGAAAAATCTCGACAATAGATTCTCCCATACGAGTACCATAACTTTGTATTCTCTCGCTGGAAACACTTATAAAAATTCTGAACACTACTGCAACAATGCCAGAATGTATCCATAAAACAGCAACTGCGTACATCTTATGGTTCCCCATAAATCAATTCTCAAAGCTCGCATTGGAGAACAAGCGTTCAGAGACTTTCATGTTAACGCAAAGACAGCTTCCTCAATTGACTTCAGATCAACTTCGAACGGCACCATTGACGAGAGAAGATTCTAACATCTATCCGCGAAGAGTCGCACATGCAGTTGTCAAGCCTGCAAATTGATAACCGGTTGGGTTCATCGCGAAAACGCGAGGCATCCCGCGGGTTCAACAACACCGGAGAGCCTCTCTCGCGTCGTCCCTTTTTCCTCATTTCCTCTTCTTTCTTTATGATCGATGATCGGAGACGGGCCCGGGAGGGCTGCGGAGGGTTCAGCAGGATATTTACCGTGGTTATAAACGTCCTCGTCTGGAGCGTTCCCACCCCAGGCAGAAAATCCTTCCACCTTTTACCTCGACCTTAACCTTTGCCTCGGCTCGCTTCGTTATTCAGCAGCCACCGGTGCTACACACCTTCTTCGTCTTCTTTTTCCCTCATTTCCTGTCTTCGTATTCTCCCCTGCCGCACCCCTCGTCCACCCTTTCTCTCTGCCGTCGTTTCCTTCGTCATTAAGGACGTGACATTTCGGCTCCTCTCCCATCGAGACGGCTCTCCGGCGCGTATTTTCGATTCCTGGCGACCCACGGTGGACCTCAACATTATTTTAGGACGTTATCTGAATTGAACAAAATTTAATATTTATAAAATTTTCTCGGCTCCGTAGAATCGTCTGAATTGTTAAAATTTCGGACGGAGAAAGCGGGTTCACTTTTTCGCTCTGTTTCACGAAGAAAAATTTTTCTCGAGAAAATTTATTTCAAGAGCCTGAAAGTAGAGTCCTCAGGCTGTGAAATGAGCACACGTAGAGGTTCGTGCGATTTTTTTAGGCGAGGTTACGGGAGTTTGAAAATGGACAATTTTTCGATTGTCATTTGCAGAACCTGCGAACCTCTTTAATTTTGTGGAGCGGCGCATTACCAATTTCGCGTTCAAATGAATTTTCCCTGTTTTACCGTAGAACCAGAACAGTAATTACATCGTTGTCGAGTTGTATCCTCATCACCGAGCAGCTTGTCGTTTAATTACTTGATCCACGTTTTCCCAGGCGAGCTCGAAGCCGCGCTTCTTCCGCGAACGGTTTGAACGCGGCGGCCAGTCGTTCGTCGCTGAAATTGTTTTGTCAGACAGGTTGCCGAGACTCATTTGTGCCCTTCCTTTATGTTTGCAGATGGAAGATGAGGGCAACCACGGTAACGACGACACCAGATGCTTCATCCTGTCCACGCTGGCCGCGCTCCAGTGGTCCAGAGTGTCCTGCGTGCTATGCCGCGCGCCTATGCTCGTTTTTGACAGGTATCCGCTCGTCGACGGCACGTTCTTCCTGTCCCCGAGACAGCATTCGCCTGCTTGCGCCGAGGTAAGTCCACGAAATTAAGTATCTTTTTTCGAACGCGTCCATCGGCTGTTGCGACTTTTAGCGCGCACGGAGACTCGTACAGTCTTCGAACATTAAATGTTCGTGTTTCTCTTGAAACCTAATCGACGCCGTCGCAAAGTGCCATTCTTCATCATTAATTTAAGTCGTCGAACGATTAAAAATTCCTCCGGAATTGTATTTTAAAATTGATTCCAGAAATCCCCAATACATGTAACCAAACTAGAATATTACAGTTGCACTGTACCGATCCCGATGGCCCCGAAGAACACGCACAGAAAAGGAGAAAGGCGGATCGTGAATGTAAATCGATGTTTCTTGACTGATTGTTCCAGGTGAAGGTCGAAGGTCGCACGCAGTTCCTGTCGGCGGTGTGCATGAGCTGCCTGGAAGGCAGCGGCGGCCAACCTGTGCGTTGTCGTTGCTGTACTCAGCCGTGGGACGGCTCTAGCTTAGTCCTTGGAACGATGTACAGCTACGATATCTTCGCTGCCATGCCCTGTTGCACCGAGCGGCTTAAGGTGAGTCTCGGATTTCCTATTTAGCCGAGGATCTTTCCGCTCGTGCGCCTAACACGTGTTGCCGGCTTATCTTACAACTATGTTAGACGCTGCACTGTCCCCCATCTCTTCGCCATAGGGTTCCCTAACGATTACGCGCTTCGACAATTTATCTCAATTTTGACTGTACAGTGAATTCTCTATATATGTCAGTAACACAGGTCTTGCCAGCGTCGTGTATCGTGCAGGAGTCGAGAGGCCTCTCGACTTATCGTTTATCGTCCAGGTCTTGCCGACATATATAAAGAAATCACTGTATTCGATGTTTCTATAAATTTTTATAAACGCCCCGAATCCTTCATCGATACCGAGGCAAATAGCTTCGCGAAACATGTCTCAATTTTTCCGCCCTGATAGGTAGTAAAAAGATAGCGAGGGTTGCAGCCAGTAAAAGCGTTCCGGCATTGTTCTGTTTCAGTGCAACAGCTGCCAGAAGCCGCTGATCTATCCTCACCAGCGGTTGAACTTCTACTCGGACTACAGCCGCGTTTTCGCCTGTCCCCATTGCAGAGCCGTGGACGCCCACTTCGTGAAGCCGCTCTCGGTCTGCTTCACCCGCGAGCAGTTCCAGCTGTACAGCCAGTGGCCGTAACCATTAGGGAACTTACAATTAGCTAACCGGCGTCTAAGCGCCGCGACCGACCCGTGTCCCCTCTTCTTCGACCCGCTGATCTCCCTGCTCCGGGCGACCTTGCTCTAGATCCCGCAACACGCATAGTTCGTCGGACCGTTTTTGCCCTCTCTTCGGCTCCATCCGGGGAACCGTCATCGTCATCGAGGAGAAACAACAAGGAAACGAGTCCCGCGGACCGCCCGGACCACGCGCGTTTCCCCCTCTATCGATCTGATCGATCGCCGATCTCACACGCAAATCCTCCTCGGGATCTTTGACATTCGGCGAATCGAAGCTTTCTTGCAACAGGTGCAGACCATTTTTCGTTTCGCGTAAAGGTCCACGGTTTAATAATACTTTTAGGAACCTCTGATCCACAGCTTAACAAAATTCATACAAGATCCAGATTTTTTCTGATTCAATTTAGTCGTCAAAATATAAATGTCAATATTAATATAACTGTTAAATTCTTGATTTGACTCGTCAGTTGCTGAGCGTAAGCGTGTGAAGATCGGCGATCTAGCGATCAAGAAGACGCTGACTGCGTCCTCACATTCCGATCGCAATCTGAACATTATTTTTCTTTCATTAAGATTCTTGTTTCTTTTTTGCCTGAAAAGAATTGATTATTTTGGTTGATCGAACGCATTAGGATTGATCGAGACGATCGAGAGGGAATCACGCCGATCCAGGCGCGCCCGCGGCAGCGATAGGGTTTAAGACATTTTCTTTTCCGGCGTCGATTAGTAGAGTTTATCTAATTAAGAACGCGGGGACGACGAGATCCGTGATAACGATGATCGAGCCAGGAATCGACGCGGAGATCGAGGACATCGAGGCCCGCGGATGTCAGTATTATCGGTAAGGATCGGCAAATCCCAAGGACAGTGTCCGCGTGAAATCTTAAGTTAGCCAAAATTGATTTAGGTGTCGACATTAGATTTTTTGTTTTCATCGTCGGTGCTCGATCGACGGCGCGATCGGGGACGGATCGTTCGCGAGAGATCCTAGGTTTAGGCGTGTTCGGTAAATTAACCTCGAAATTAGCGGTAACCTTTGTATCCTGGTTAGATTAAGGCAATTCGACGGCGCTAGGTTTAAATTCGAGTGACGCGAAGGTCTCGATCGCCGTCCTCTTTCCGCGTTCGATCGCTTCGATCATCTTAGGAAAAGAAAACAGAAGAAAATAAATCGCGACGAAGATCGCGAGTAATTGCGAGAGTGAATCGCCTCCCGCGTTCGTTCCCTGATAGTCGCATAATTACGTTGACAGTCTGCGAAAGAAACGGAGGAAACGCGAAGCGAACGGGTTGAGTTGGAATGATTGATCCCCCAGCTTTGGATCGATGTATCGTGCACAGGCAGTGAGAGAGAAAGAGAGAGAGAAAGGGAGGCGTGCTTTGGAAAAGTGTGAGAAACGATGACAGAAACGATGGCAGAAAGATAGAAACGAAACGGACAAAACAAAAAAAAAAATGAAAAATGGTAGTGAAGGCCACTTTGTAACTTGAAAAGGGGGAAGAGATATTGAACTATCGTTTGTTACTTAGATAATCGAGAACGTTGTTTTTTTTACATTTTATTAGTTTATACGTTTACGGCGGCCATGTTGATTTTGTTTAAGGATCTACGACTCATTCGATGGGTTTCACGTTGATCGGCCGGGTGCCCAGCGATTTTCCGCCACGGAGGTATGACACACACGCATGAGACACACGACGCGCACGCACACACGACTATGTACACGAAAACTATGTATAATCTCCTTTTGTTCGAAACAGAGCTCGTTCATTCGTTTCCGATCTTATCCGATTGGTTTACTATTTCTTTTTGCTTTTCGCCCTGCTTAGGCGAGTTCTTCCCTTCTACTTGGTTCCCGAATCATCCTCTTCCTCCCTTAATATTAGCCTAGATTCTCTCCATTGGCTCGATGGCCGAAGGACGGCGATTTCTTCTTTCTCTTTTAATTTTTCGTTTCAGTATCGATCGTGACACCGATCCTAATGCCTCGGAAGGCGCGAAAGTCGCTGGCGTCCGTAGTAGCCAGTGTAAATACGTAATTTAGTGGGAGGGAGAACCAAATGTTTGGTGAGAGAAAAAGAGTGTGAGAAAGAGAGAGAGAGAGAGAGAGAGAAAGAGAGAAAGAGAGTGAGCGAGCAAGCTGAGAAGAAAATCTTCGTTTTTCTGGCGATGCTGGTCGTTGCTGTCCATCAATAGCGGCCGTCCCACAAACAGACCGCCCACCGTTTCCCAAGGTAGTATAGTCGATCGTGTACCTTCTTTACGTTACTTCGATTTCAAAGTATACTTAATCCATTATACGCCGGGAAGTGTATTTAGCAGATTTATATATGTCCCGTAGAGTTTTAGCGAGGATCCTTCGGATCGCGTCCGGCTCCTTCGAACCTGCGAAAATTTCGGAATTTCCGCGTTGAAAATCTGAATCGTGAAATTTTCTCGACTCGATCCTGCATTCGAACGTTGAACATTCTGATTTATGGAATCTCGTGGATAGAAATCACCACTGAGACAGCTCCAGATATCGGTAACTGAATATTCTTGGAACGCTCGTGTTAATTGAATCCAGGTCAGCCTGAAATATTGAGAAGATCCTTAAAAATATCGAGCACGAGATGAAAGTTTCGGCGGTTTCTAAAAATTCAATGTAAGACAGCTGGGAATACCAGGAACGAGTTTTAAATTATTCCTCTGAACGTGTGCAAAAGTTACAGTTGATAAACGAATGAAATGAGAACAACTCTTCGATGGTCAGTCAAAATTAAATTCAGGGCAGCTTGGAGTGTCGAGTATAAAGCAAACGTGGTTTCACGAACGTCCGTCAAAATGATGACCGGGAATAATGTCGAGACCGAAGCGGAAACAATTTTTCGCACGTCCATTAAAATTGAAATTAAGTCAGTTTGGAACACCGAAAACGAATTCAAAACGACTCATCGAGCGTCTGTGAAAATTAAAACTAGGACAGTTTGAGATATCGAGAACGAAGTAAAATACTTCTTACAACGTCCGTCAAAGTGGAAACCACGATAACTTGAAATATCGAAAAAATTGGAAGATGAAAATTCATAAAAATGGAAGGCAGAACACCTTGAAATGTAGGAGAGAATTCTTGTAGTGTTAGTATTCCCTGAAACTGTATTAATCTCGGCGCGAATTGGAACAGTGAAATTTAGTCGAGCAGCAGCTTGTTCGCCGGATTGTAGCTTTTACAATTTCATAATAAACCGAATCAAAGACAAACGAGTTGAAACCGCAGAAAGTAATCAGGGTTTCGCTACCGCGAGCGACTCGATCTGGCCGATTATTCGCGGACCCGGAGAGACGCGTTATTGTACGATAAAACTGTTAGGCTTAAGACGATTGCGAAAAGAAGATATCCAGAAATTTTATGCCGCGTTAACGAGCAGGTCGTTCGCGATAGCCGCCCCCTAATTATTTTCCCCGGTGCGGGGCAATTTACAAAAATTTCGTGGTCCGTCGATCGCGTGCAATCAACGCAGGTGGAAACGCGGAGGACGAGTCGTATAAATTGCACGGAACCGTTCGAGTGCTGGGAAAAACCAGTCGAGAAGTGTGTCAAGCGAGGAAGGTGGCAGGTGTTTCCTGAAACGTGTCACCGACGGTATTGACAGTCGCGTTTCACGCGACACCGCGCCGTGTTTTCTCTCCGGAATTGTTCTTTTCCTCGTCGTGTTTCAACCGCGAATAAATGATCACTGGGATAATCGTTCGAAGGAGCGAGGACGCGCGGCGTTCGCCGAAAAAGCCGAGCGCCCTAATTTAATCAACAAGCGAGTAATTAGATCGAGAGAGTGCGAGAGAAGGGGCATAACGTGTCCGCGCGAGTATGAGAAGAGTGTGCTAGCAAGCGACAAGGAGAGTATAATTAAAAATGGGAAAAATACAACAAAAAAAAAGAAGAATAAGAGAGATAGGGAGGGGGGATAGGAGAGAGGGTGTAGACGTCCACGTGGGGGGGACCCTTCTTCGATAGCCAAAACAGACGACGAGCCGAAAGAGTGCGTTATAAAGCTTAACCAATCCGATCGCGCCGCGCGAACAAAACCGCGTTTCCATTTCGTTCACCGTTTTTCCTCTAGCACGGATCCCGTTCGGGCAGAAATTCGATTCCTCGGTGCAGAATGGGAGGACGGAGACGAGGCGGAAGTGGATCTCGTTGCATTTTTCTCAGAGTGCCAAATAGTGAGAGGAGTCGTGGGAAGAAAGCGAGAGACAACAGAGGGTCGACATGATATTTCGGTTTGGTTTATCGTTTTTTCCGGTAGCTTCCTCGATTTTTGCTTGGACCCGCGTCCAGGGTCAGCGATCAGGAGATACAGAGGGAGAAGTCTTGCGGAGTTTTTTTTTTAGAGAGGTTTCGTGCTCGAACGAACGGGGGAACATTGATTTTCGATTGTTCGCGCAAAGAGGCCGGCCTACGGCCTCGGAAAGTTGCGCGCATTTTCGTACTCCCTACCGTTTTCAATTTTTCACCGCGTGGTTTGTTAAAAAACAGAGAGAAAAAGCAAAAAATACGAGAGAGAAAATAAGAGGGAGAGAGGGGGGATAGGTGCCGCGCGCGAGCGACAGATGTTTAATCGATTCTCATCATCGGCCCTTTTCAGTTCCTATCGTAGGATTCGATGACGCAGGAACCAAATTACCGCGGACTGGGAGGTGGATGGGAGAGAAAACGAGAGAGAGAGAGAGAGAGTTCCTTTCGCGAGAGAAGTCGATCCGCGATCGCGTGAGCCAGATCGATCGATTGCCGCCTCGATAGCGGGACGAGGCCCGTTCTCCTTCGTTGTTCCCTCGGAAATGTTTTCTTGTCGTCGCGCGCTCGTCTTGCAATCGAGATCGAGCGCTCTCGATTCTCGAGAGGCGTTCGGATCGATGTATCAGCGGCGATCGATCGTCGATTGGCCGCACATTCGAGGCACCTGGTTCGATTTGTAATAATTAGTCAGTTTCGATGGCGTCTGTGTACCGCGAGTCCCCTCGATCGGCGTTCTAGGATCGAGATCCAGGGAGCTGGATCCAGGATCGAGGAGACCAGTGCCCTCTTTTGTTCCCTGAATGGTACGCCGACGCACGACGCACTCGTTCTGTAGTTGCTAAGGCTAATTAACGAATAGGCTAACCTTTTTTATTCCGAGCTGAAGTCGCTCTAACGATCTAAGCTCCGCCGATCGATAGCGATCGCGGACTGGTAACGGGCGCGAGGGACGGATCTACAAACGAACGATCTCTCAGATGAAGTATCTACCTCGATCCACGCAGCCCTGGGAGCACCGATCGACGATCTAGAATCGCAACGGACGATCGAAGGTCGAACGGTTCCTCGACCGAGACTTGTTCGCGTCGCTGTCGAACGGCCGGAGGATTTTCTATGTCAGTGTTTTTATAGTGAGTGGGCCACGGTGATCACGAGCAACCCCGCATCATAACCGCCTGGACGAATGATCGATAGATCGCGGGCGAGGGTGGGCAGTTGGTCGTGTTTCGAGCGTGTCTCACATTTTTGAATTTATCGATCGTCGTAATCGTGTCCGTGAATTTTCTAATGATAATTAATCGAATAGCACATCTATGGCACGTTGAGGGGGTAGGATAGAGGGGTTGTAGGTGGTACGGGGTGGGCGTACAAGAGGCGTGTACGACAAAGGAGGGAGAGGAACGATGACGAAGCGAAACAAAAGGGGTGTCTTTTGAGGACGAGGATAGGAAGAGAGAACGAGAGAGAGAGAGAGGGAGAGAGAGAGAGTGTGTGAGAGAAAGAGAGAGAGAAAGGAAAGAAAGGTTATGAGTGGTTGAACTATGAATAGAGTTTAGCATATAGTCATTATGGGAGGGATAACGGAGAGGTTTGTGGAGAAGGTTTGAAATCATCGATAAATAGTAAGTTTATGAGATTGAGAGAGCGGGAGAGGGTGGGAGAGAGGAGGGAGGCAGTTTTCAGGCGTAGTTAAGGGATAATACTTCCTTCATTTCGAACCGTCGGCCAGTTTTGCCAGTGGCCGGCGCCCCAAAGAGATATCCTTGAATTTCGTTGAATATTTTAGAGACTCGGCTCTAACTCGGTTATGTTCGTCCGCTCGCTAGTCGCCGCGGCTCCACCTCGGTCCGCTCAAAAAGAAAAAAAAACGTCGCGTTCTCTCGCGACCAGATAATATTAATAGTCAATATTCACCGTTTTCGAGACACACACTTATCGCGCTTTCGGACTTGACGATGAAAACGGGTGAGCGTATCCTTACCCCCGCCCCCCCCTACCAAAAACGGTGTTAGACAATGGAAATCGCGGGAGCCGCGTCGCCGAGCGGACGAGGCTCGTTCTAGTGATAGAAGGGTGGAGAAATGGAAAAAATTTTATCCTGCAATTTATATATCGGTTGTTCTTCAAGGCGTTCTTTTTCACGCGGACAATTTTTGCGACGCGGTTTGAATAATCTAAGAAGACAAAGTATATATATATATGAATATAAATATATATATGAGAATAAATATGAAATATTATAGAAGTCTACGATTAAGGATATCGGTTCTTTTTTGTCTCTTAGTGTGTAAGGTTCTCTTTACAGCTGTGCTAGACAACTATAGGTGTATACATTAAACGACATTAATTAAACAATTAAACGACAAAAAAAAATGATGAGTAAGAAGAAGATGATGATGAGGATGAAGAAGCAAGCAACATAACGACATACTGAGAAAGCACGCATGTTTAACGTGTATAGGAAAAAGAAAAGGGGCGTCCGGGATAATGGGGGACGTGCACAGAAACCGGGCCCCCCGCGAATATAGGTCTCCTTAGGAATATATAAAGAAATACACGTCTTATATACATTTCTTTAGCGATTAGACTTGAACACGTACAAGTTTCGCACGCGAACGAGAGGTGGACGCGGCGGAGGATCGAGCGGCGATCGATAGATCGCGTGCGGTGCTCCCGTTTCCTCGATCAGCCGGGAGAAGAAGACATTTTGAAGAACGTGTCAAAGAAAACGCTCGAGACAATAAATCGCCACGATCGTCCATGTGAAGAGCTGCAATTTTTTGATGATCCGAAAAGTTTTTCAGAGAATCGTTCAGATCAGAGGGAACACCGTGCGCGAACGGATTTAGGGATAAAATGGCGGTTCGATCCTCGGCCGCGGTCTGTTTTATGTTACGTCTCGCATGTACACACTCACGCGCAAAACACACAGGTACAATCCACGTACACGACACGTATGCAGAGACAGCAGGTACACAACAGGATATGATGTTCTTTCAGTAGACGCAATTATGAATCGTTGAGCCGCGTGGACCGTGATCAGAAGCGCGTCCGAGCTTTTCTTACGGCGCCACTCCTCGTTAACGTTTCACCGAGCACACCGGCTCGCGCGCTCGTTAGTCCATTTTTAATTTCATTCCCTTCTTCAGCGTCGTCGAAAGCACACCAGGTACGGTTTCCTCCGACCTACGGACGCCATTTTGTCGGCTCTAAATGACCCGAAACGCGAAAGATTCAATATTAATCGCGATCGAGCGCCCGACAGCGCTTCGCGATTGCGTATCGTTTTGTAAAAATGCCAAGATTGCATTTATTTTGATTTTGTGCATCTGTCACTAGCGTATGTGTTTGAACAATGAGGCAAGAGTAGCCTAATTTGGACCAGCACCTAGGTTATATCGCTATATGTAATCTTGGGGAAAGAAAAATACTTGGGTTTTACTCTAACTTTTGCTACTCTGCCTTGTATTTTTTTCCATAACTTTGCAAAACAGCGTCTTTATAATTTTATTAGTTATGTAAAAATATCCGGCACCAGTTAGGATTATACTGGTCCGGTCGTTCTAGTGTTACGTAGGATTATTAGGATAATTTTTTAATTTGCTGGAGAACAGGTGTTTAGTCATTTGTTTGCTGAAATATTAATTGGTCGTGAAAAATTACCGCTTTAACATACCTATTTATTTTGCGTTTCTGCCATTCTTCTGTGACACAGTGTTTTTAATTTTAACTCTACCGTTTTATTAGATTATCTTGACATTTTTGTTTGTAGTTAGAATACATCGCATAGATATGAAACTTTGGTAATTTAGACGTGTATATAATATATTACGATATTGTTTATTATACGGGAGAAAGAAGTTAATAAATCATTTTGTACGTGATTGGATGAAACGAACGTCTTATTTTATTTTTCGACATTACATTAAAAATCTGCATCAAATCTGCACTTGAGTTGTAGCATATTTATTTGTTTTTCCGATTGAAAGTCCACGAGTTCAATGTTTTATATTTGTTTCCATCGTTCTGAAATTTATTTTATGAACAAAACAATCGCCGCCCAAGGGGTTGCGAACGAGGAAACCGGAAGTGGATGCACCTGCGCATGTTCTCGACGATGCACGAGGGATGCACGGGGAATGGTGATAATTTTTTGTGATCGATACGATTAAATAACACGCTCGATCCGTAAGGTGGACGCACTGAACTACTTCGGATGGATCGAAGACAATGATCGAGGGATTCTAAGTAAAAATCGCTCGGGTCTGATCATCCTCTTGCAGTTCCAGTGCTCCTTTAGTTTTTTTTTTTATATATAATCGTATCTATATATATATACATATAATATAACCGCTTTACAGTTCGTTCTTTTGTTGTTAATTTTGTATAGTCCTCGGTAACGTTCTCCTTTGATTTCTCCTCACCGGTACGCGCAGCTTCTTTTACAGTAATCTATAGTAATTATTGCGGCGCGTGATGGCGTCTGTCATCATCTAGGCCATTATCGATCACGGTGTATTCATTTCTTTCTTGTCGCTTCGATCTGCTGGATATATTACTTTGCTTCTCGAAGGGGAAACGCGCGTGAAAATGATCTAGAAATGTTCTTTGAGACTTTCGGAAACCGTGGACTTCCGGTTGAACCGGAACCGTAAATTTTATTCAATAATTCTTCTGTTCAGAGCGTACTTTATACTGACCTGCAACGGTTAATAATTTTAACGTGAAAATTTGTCTACAAAGTCTTGAATTTTTCAATCTTTAAGCAATTTTTTTTTGTGCCCTTATGGTAGTGTACAATCACTCACGATTTCCTATAAAAAGTCTCGAAAGCTGAAGCTTTGTTTATACGTTTTGTGTGCCCACGCGAGGTTCACGTTCTGCAAGCTCCGGGTTCAGGAGAGTCTGTCTCGGTTTCCAAAGATCGATATCTCTTTAAACATCGAATTGATCGATCATGTACACGCGTTTCTTGTTCGGCCGGGGCGCGCCCACGTGGTCTCTTGCCGGAAGTATCGTGTGACCCGCGGCGCGATGATAAACGACGGCCGGCTGTCGCCATTTTCCGTTTCCGTTCCGCGCAATCCGCAATCCTTTCAGCCCAGGTGACATCGGCGGCAATCGATAACCCTGTTCCATTCACGATTGATTCTCGGGAGATCACAGAGAATCCCGCTTTTATAAATTTCTCCAATCGCGTCGCCTTGTTTTGGTTTCGGACAATCGAGGCGCAAGAAAAGAATGGGAGTCGGAGGGACTAATTAGGGAGCTGGGAACGTTAGATAGTGAGCGACAGTGGGTTGCCAGTTGATCGAGAACGAAGCGGGAGAAGGGGGGATTGATAATTTAACCGAATCGCGGCACTGTCTGTCGACGAGCGCGACTTTTTATCGAAAGACGTACAAAGTGAGAGAGTGGAGCGAGTATATAGCGAGAGAGAAATAGAGCGAGAGAGAGAGAGAGAGAGAGAGAGAGAGAGAGAGAGAAATATGCATACTATTAACACGGATGAAAAAAAAAAGAAAATGGTGAAGCCATCGCGAGCGTGGAGCCGAAAGATCGATCAGAATATCTTGCGACACAGGGCGGGGAAAATCGATGCTGAAGGGAAAAAGAATAAAAGAAGAGGATAGAGAGAGAGAAAGAGAGAGGATGAAAGAAGAGAGAAAGAAGTCAGAGAGACATGTGTCCACTTTCGGTCCACCCGCGTCGAGTCCCGATTAAGTTTATACAGATTATAAATCTCACTCCCTCCCTTCGCGAGCAGAGAGAAGAAGAGGAAGAGAAACGTGGTGAAGAGAGAGATTGAGCGAGTAAATAAAAGAGAACATTCGCTGATTCAGAGGCCACTGTTGTTTCCGAGGAAAGGGAAAAAGAGAGAGAGCGAGAGAGAAAGAGAAAGATGAAAGGGAAGTCGATATTTCCAGCGGAACCCGTGTAAGCGAAATAAAAGAATCGTGTAATTAGTGTACATTGCCCAATGGTGTTGTTATACTGAACGTGTTACGAACGACGAAGAAATTTTATCGAGTGCGCTACTGGAGAGCGATTTTGTTTATTTCTTGGGCGGACGGCGGCGTTTACGTTCCCCTGCACCGCGTGCCCCTCGACCCCCCGATCGGTCCAACCGGTTTTGTCAGCGTTCTTTTGTCGATGCGAAAAAGAAACTGGGAGTGTGAGATTTCGTTTGATGGGCGAGGATGATTCAAAATGTTTCGCGTGTTTCCAGGGGGGGGGGGGGGGGGGGTGGGGGGTTTTGTGGGGGCTGGGGGGGGGGGGGGCGGGGGGGGGGGGGGGGGGGGTGGGAAAGATTTTTATCGCGACCGATCGAGAGGCTGGGGCCGGCGATCGCCGACCACGCAAATAGTACACACACCGGCTGTCTTTCACACTGCGCGATCGATGGAGCCGGGCTCTCGGCGATTCACTGGCGATCGAGCCTTGGAAACTGTTAGGACATCGGTCTCGGTTCTTGAGACGGCCCCGGAGAACCTTTGCTTCAAATAACTCTCACGAAAAATCGAATTTTCAACTATCGTCAGTTTCAGTTGTGGTTCCTCGCTTGGTTTCCATATCGGCACTGCAATTCATTATCCTTTTGGTTATACGATGGACCTTTGTATTAATTTACTATATACAGAGAATTCTCGATACATGTCAACAACACAAAAAAATTGTCTGCCTGGAGAATTAGCTATAGTTTCTTTCTTTCTTTATTAATTTTAGTTGCAAGTGGTGCGTTTACATGGTTGAATTCTTTGAATTTTTCTACTGTTTGAGAGATCGTTCGAACTCGTAAATGCATGAAATTTCGACATTCGTGCACAATTATTGTATGATTCAGAATAGGAAGTTCTTTCGATTTCATATTTTCAATTTGTGGTTCAGTTGACGTGGCACTTCATGGCAGAGAGTTCTTATTGACAGAGGTTCTCCACAGCAGTTTCAGTCGGAGCTCTTACATAACGGGTCGGAACAGTTATTTTCAAGCCCTGCTAGCAATCCGAGACCTCTCAAGAAACATTGTTGGCTGTTGGCAGGGTGGTTCGTGGGACAGTATCGGTGCCAAATCGCGTTGAAGGTTTTTCGAGTTGGTTCTTCGGAGATTTTTTAAAGAGGATCGAGCGCTACGGCTACACTGGGGGTAGTCCGATGTTCTCCGAGGATCTGTGCGAGTCCTACGGAAATTTAGGAAGTTGATAATCACCTGTCCCGTCTCGTTGACACTCTGATCACCGTGTGCGACACGTAGATTGACTCTAGAATCGGTGGTGTTCTTGTTTGGAAATGGAAATGCTAGGAAATTCGCATCTTCGTTGGTTTTTCTATATAAAGACGGCCGTGTCTTTACTCTGTTGTTTATTGTAACGTTTAGCGTCAGAAAAGCTTCGAACCATTCTTTCTTTGAAATCCTTGCAATAATTGAATCGATCCGAGCTTTTTGCACTGTTCTGGAGAATGATCTCCATCTTGTGAGCATGTATAATGTTTCTCCTTCTTCCAGAAATAGATAATACGACTTGCATACTTGTTCCAAGAAAACTATCGTACATATTCGTCCAAATTAGAATCATGAAATTGATATCAGAATTGAAGAGAATGTATTATAGGGAACTATAGAAGGTTAGGGCGATTTAAATAATAAAATAGGTGTTTTATGACAATTTTCCACCCTTGACAATTGTTCGAAAATCATCTGATATCAGAGTTGAAGAGAATGTATTATAGCGAAAGAGAGGGTGACAAAGGTAATAAAATAAGTATCGTATGGCAAATTTCCACCCTTAGTAATTGCTCAGAAGTTTTTTGAACATGTATGCGAGTCACAGTAATTCGTAGATCAAGAGTAATACAGTTTTAAAGCGTTGGATCCACTGGATACCTAAGTTGTGCTTTCTTATGCCATACTATGTTATGCTGTACTAAAGCAAACTTTTCAGCATCAATTCTATAAAATATCATAGTCTACGGTAACACAGTATTGCATAGCATAAAATAGTATGGCGTAAGGTAAAATAATATGGCAGAACATGGAATAGGGTGGCACAGCATAAAATATCATGGCACAGTATAAAATAGGATAACACAGCTTAGATTTCCGATGGATCTCCATGCAGGATCTCTGAATGGAAAGAATTGCAACATTTGCAGTTGGTACTTAATGTTCACTGTCAGAGATTTCTCTAAACATGGAAAGAATGGTCCGACACGATTTCGATCAACGAGACGAGGATTTTTTCGGGAGATATTGAAGGAGCGTAGATCCTGTGAGCCCGGCCCGCGATCGAGTCGATCCGGGGATACGTTGGCTAAGGTACAAATGTACATAGGAACCTAATGTTGTTGTTTAACCTATAACACCTGTTCCCGTCTGCTCTCTCGCGTGTTTCGAGCGTGTGTGGGCGAAAAATTAGTAACGACGAGTCGCTCGCGATCGACAGAGAGAGAGAGAGAGAGAGAGAGAGAGAGAGAGAGAGATATCGCTCGAGTTATCTCTTCACGAATTACACACAAAAACATACACAACCACACACCATACAAGAAATTATTCCAGAGGTGTAGCGAGGAGGAAATTTTAATGTGTTTATTGAAAGAGATTATTCTCGACGAACGAGAGAGCTAAGAGGAAAGGGGGAAAAGTGTGATTGCGAGGCAGGATGAGAAAGAGAAAGAGTCAAAGGTGGACAGCGAGCGAGAGAAGCGAAAGTCGATGACTGCTGAGATGCGGGGGATCGATAAGTTAATCGACTTAGCTGCGGAGACAATTGGTTCACGGCTCTTCGTTTCGTTTCCTCGGATTTATTTCCTTTCGAGAATCCTCCCCTTCCGCCCACCTTTTATGTTCCCTCGCTTCATCGACCCCCCCCCCCCCTCCTTTTGTACCCTCTGGTTTTTACGAGCCGTGATCCAATCGATCGAAGCTTCGCGAAGACAGAGAGAGAGAGAGAGAGTGAGTGAGTGAGTGAGTCTCGTTGTGGGAATAAAAGCAACTGTATACTTGGAAGAGAGCGAGAGACAGAGAGAAAGAGAACAGAGTGTGAGAGAGTACACGTACATATACATATACACACGAGTATAACACACACGGATACACGAAGATTCTATTACTCGTCGCGCATCATGGTTCAATTCTCGCTTCGTTACGTTAGGTTTTTTCGTTCTCGCGTGGGTTGTATTCGTATAGATTCTCAGGACTTGCGATGGGCTTACTGGTACCCCTCTTGCGGATGATTTCAGGGTTGATTTCGATCATAAATTTGATCGGTAGCTGATCGGAAGCTGCGTAGACAGTGTAGACTGTCCAAATTTTCTAACTTCAATGCTTCACCAGAAATCTACAATTCGCTAGAAGTTTCTCAGCTTCTCCCAACAGCTTCCTGAATTTTATAATAAACTGAAAACCATCTTGGACGATGCTGCAACCCTTAGTCCGAATAACAATAATAGTTTTTAAATTGATACATCAGTTTCGAACGTCTCAGGTCGATCAACCTTCGAATCATTCCGAAAATTCCCAGCCAATCCCCAAGCGATCAGGATCGCGATTTTCGGGGAGGGTAGCAAGAGCAAGAGGGGGTGAAGTATTTAGACGGAAGTATGGACGGAAAGATGGCGTCGATCATTATCTATGTAGATGATCGTTAGATGCTAGGCTCCCCGAGCCTCGAAGCCGGCTGTTGGCAGCCGATTTCCTGAAGGAGTGCAACCGATGTGTCTGAATGGCGTGTGGATGTGCTACCTAACCAACTCCCCTCCCCTTCGTACATATAATCGCGTTTACGGTGTACTAATTACTATGTATATAGCGGTATAATTGTCGGTGTGTATCGCTCTCTGTTCCCTTCGGTGGTAGCCTTTTTCTAGTAGACGTAGTTTCTCGACGATTTCTCGAAAAATATCACGATCTTTCATGTGGATCGAATGCTCCGTTGGCTCGCTGAAAGCTTCGACGACTCTCCACGATCTATCGTGAACGATAGCGGAACGTCGATGTGCCTAGTTCGAGCGGATCTACGGGTAGCAAAGTTTCCCTTAGTCTTAGCTCTAGCATCGCAATAAAAGTAGTGAATCTGTGAATCGATCGACTCGAACGTGGAACACCGACGATCCTCCAGCATTTCGGAGATCCAGAACAATGGATCTTCGAATCTGAAGATCGATGCTGCACGGCGGGGGAGCAGAAGTCGGTCTATCGAAGCGTTTAGGGTTCTTTCCGAATCTTGATGCGAACGAAGCGACGCAGTCGTTTCGTTTCTTTCTTTTATCCTGGTGGATCCACGGGGATCCATGGATCCGCGCGGCGAGCTCGTTTCGCACTTCGGCGTTTTCTGTATTCTCGGAAGTGAGTCTCGCGGCAAAGAGAAAAAGAGAAAAGGAGAGAGAGAGAGGGAGAGAACGCGAAAATTCGCGAGATACAGGGAGAGGTAAAGTCTTTCGTATAATCTGGAAACGATAAGCAATTTCCTTTTTTTCGATATCGGCGTTAAGAGACGTAATCAATCGGTGTTTAATCGTATAGAATAGTCGTTTCGGTTTCGACACGCGAACGTATTCGAATCGGGCGCCATTAAAGAAGATCGCGGGTTGATCGATACAAAATTTTCGCGAACAGAGCGAAAAGTTTCGTTGGAGCGTAAATGTTTCGGGGCATTTTAATTCGGCTGTGTTTTTTATTAAGCGAGAAAACCAAGGAAAAAAGAGGAGCGAAATTTGTCGAAAACAAAAGTAAAAAAAAAAACGAAGAAAAGAAATTGAGATACGAAACAAAATTGAAATTGACGGCGCAGGTAGGTTTATACGCGTAGTAGTTTTGTATTTCGGTAAGGCTTCGAAATTTAGATGTATAATTTTTGTACCCTATTTTTTTAAGCGATCGCCGAGGCGATCACGAAACGAGATCGGGCAACAAGGGTCGAGTGTACGTCTTGAACGCGCTAGGATTTATCGAGGTTCGAGTTTAAGTTTAGTTTAAGCGTAGAAAACCGCGTAATTTATTGCTAGTTCTTTGCGTAAAGAAGAAAAAGAAAAAATAAAAGAGTGAACGAGAAAGAGAATCGGAAACAATAAGACGGAGGAAAGAAGCGAGAAAAAAGAGCGAGCACGGACGAAGGAAAGAGAAAGAGAACGGAGAGAGAGAGATCCCTCTCGAGGAAACTTCGATCGAGTCTCTGCTCCGTTCGGCCCTTTCGATACGATCGAACTTTCGAATTGACCCGTGGAAGGGGGAGAGAAAAGTTTGCGGACGAAACTTCACCGGGAACCGGAGAAATTTCTCTCTCGCGTCGAAAACGATACGAGAACAATTGGCGAGGAACGAACGAACATGAGAAACGCAAGAGATCCTCCGACGATCGACGGAGGACGAGAAACGCGATTCGCGAAGCCCGCGTTCTTTTAGCTGTAGTTTTTTCTAACGCGTGTGTTTTAGCATGTATTAACTAATTAAACGTTTAAATGGAATGATAGGTGAGCCGAGAGGAGTAAGAAGAAGAAGAAGAGAGTGAGAGAGGGAGAGAGAGAGAGAAGGGAAAAACCGATCGGACGGCAGGCATTTGTGAAAGGATGTAATAAGGGATGTAATAAGGAGATAAGACAAAAAATACGAACACAAGCAATTTTCTTGTGGTATTGCGAAAGCAAGGAAATAAACAATGCTGGTAGTGCGGACCAAACGGGACAACTGACAGAGAGTTTTTCGAATCGGGGAATCGAAGAGGGAAGGTTGGGAAATTAGGGATGCGCGAAGGATTGAAGAGAGAGAGAGAGAGAGAGAGAGAGAGAGAGAGAGAGAGAGAGAAAGAAAATGCGAGAGATGGGAAAATTTTGAGAGATGGAGGTTGGAGAGAGACGTTTGTCGAGGTTGTTGGGAATCGAAAGCGAAGAGAAAGTTGCGTGGAAATTGCCGCTCCTATCGGAAATCAACGTCTAAACTCGTTCGTAGTGGTTAAACTTTTCACAGGGGGTGTCTCTCGAACGGTTTCACGGAAAGGGGAACCAACTCCGACTGGATCTTCTGCTTTCTTTTATAACTTCGCTTTAGGCTAGTGCGCGCTGTTCGTAGACTAGGCAACGTGTGGACTTTCGACCTAGATCCTAGACTGTTCTCTCGGTTAAGTAGCTTTTAATCGATACCCGACTCGAACCCCTTCGGTGGAAATCGTTCGAATGGGTTTTCTACCCCCGGCAATCCATGATTGGCTACGTGGTATTCGAAAGCGATACACCATTAACGTTTTAAGGCTTCACGAAATCTTTCTATCGGGCTCGGTGCGTTTATCTGTCAGGGTGAAGCTTTGCTGTCAAGCGTTTCACTGTGGTTACGCCTGAGAGACGCGCTTTCAGTCGCGTCGGGGCGACTCGCGCATCCCTTGCTCTTGAAATCAGTATATCACGTCTTCGTATTAGTGACATTAAGGCAATCTCGGGTCAGAGAGGTTCGTGTTACCTTGTGTGAATTTCTGGGAATTTTGGAAGCTTCTTCCGACATTTTTCAATCGAAAAAGGAACGTTTTAGTCATTCTTTAATTCTTTGTTTAATAAAACAGACTATGATTGTAGGGAGTTTACTGAAGATCTACAGCCTAGTAACTTGTTTACAGTTATTTTCTAAAATTATTATTTTTTCAATTATCAGGAATTGATATTGTCTCGATTCACTTTCTTCTCTTTTATTTTCACCATCGTTTGAAAAACTTCAAAAAGCAAACAGGTCACCCAGTTCATTTTCCTAGAAACAAACAAAAGATCTCAGTGAATCGAAAGAACTGAGAATTAAATTATAAAGTGGATGCACAACCATGAACTTCTTGTTTATTTCTACGATCGTTCTTTTACTTACCTAAAGAGAACAAACCGTCTCCAGGTGAAGCACCGGCTTTCAGACCACCGACCAATTAATTTCACCTAAAAGAGAAAAGGTATACTCCATCGACCTGGGAGATCACTATAGCGCGAGGATCGACCTCGACGTGAGAAACAGCCGCGCTGACGCATGACGGTCCGATCGACGTAATTTCGCGACGCGGTTCTTTCACCGTTAGAACGCACCCGCATAATCGCACGCGAACTATAATAATCAGACGCGCCACATCCCCTGGATCACCGTAATCGACGATCATGATCCCTGATGAGGGGATCGTCCCGTGGACTATAGATCGTCGGCGACGATGATCCCAGTAGGTTACCTTTTGCTCGTAGACGGTTAAGCATGCGATCGAAGCTGTCTCCCATTTTTGTAGCTTGTAGACGGAACCCGGGCGCGTTCGGATCTCCGAGAAAACGAGAACAATGGTAATGAAAGAAAGGAGAGAGGGAGAGATCGACAGGCGTTTACGCTCAACATTGGAGCGAGATAATCATTGGAGGATTTTCCGAGTAAGATCCGAGCGCGCTCTTCTTCGGTGTTTAGTGATCTCGAGTGAATGAGCCGAGCGACTGTCGAATGAGAGAATCTGCTACCCATCGCTAGCGAATAATGAAGAGAATGAGAGAGAGAGAGAGAGAAAGAGAGAGAGAAAGAGAAAAAGAGAAGAGAGAAATCGAGGAAAAGAGACGCTCCGTTTACCGAACCGTGTTCCGGAAGCCCTTGTCCGAATTCTCGTTGGCTGAACCACTAGCTTTCCTTTCCGTTCCACCGCGTTTTCTTTCGTCGAAACCGGAGATCAAGAGAGAAAGAGACGAGAAAAGAAAGATAGAGATGGGATGCATTCTTCCAAGATTGAGCCACGAAACTGACTGAAAGAGAGAGAGAGAGAGAGAGAGAGAGAGAGAGAGAGAGAGAGAGAGAGAGAGAGAGAGAGATAGAGAGAAAGGGTAAGCAGAAAAGAGGGAGGGAAATGAAAATGCAAGAGAGAAAGGGAGTCGTGAAACACGGGTTTGTTTGATGGATTATTGCATCGCAAATAGACTTCGAGGGGGATCGTCCTTTATTTCGAGTTGCGAGGAATCGTTGATCCTTCGTCGAAACACTATTTAATTTAATTGGCAGACGTCTCGAGTGCTGTGCAAATGAAAAAAACGGAAGCCCGCGCCTTCCCTTCTTTTCTTTCTTTCTTTCGTTCTTTTATTTATGGCGGTTGTTTTCCCTTTTTACGCGGGGCAGAACAACGTTCTGAAGCAGCGGGGGTGGATCGTAGAGACAATGAATGGGAGAAAGCGGAGGTGAGTGTTCTTGGAACGATCGAGGAACGCTCTAATTGAACTGCGCCCTCTCGAATCGGATCGTGTTTCGTGGTTGATCAAGGGAATGCGTCTCGCATGGCCTACCCGGCTGCCGATCGGCTGTTCTGTCGTTCGCCATTTTTCTCGGATTCTAAAGAGAATCTTCGGAAGATTTGAATCGGTAGGACTTGAGAAGGATGGAACGTTCAATCCTCGCATTGTGCCTCGATGATTTATACATCCATATCGATTCAGAGGAATGTGTTTAGAAAATGGTTGGAAGATTTATCAAGTTGTAATTGTACACCGTTGTGCATGTAGGAAAGTTGGAAAGATTTTTTAATAGGAAGAGCGTACCATTAAGTATCACATTTAAAGGGAGAGGATACGAAGCATTCAAGGAAATTGTATTCAGAAGAATTAATATAAAGGAAAAAGGAGAAAATAGTGTAAAGAGGAGAAGAATAGCTAATTACATTCAGTTCTTTTTCTTATGAAGTGATGGATATTAAGAAGAAGAATTGAATTGGGAAAATAAGATGAGAATTTTAAATTGTATAAAATTCCGATCGCGCTGTTAGGGTTGAAAAGAGGAAAACGAAGAAGTAAAATCACATAAAAATTTCATAAAATTTACCTCCTGTCGTACAAATTGTGTATATTTAAATATCATATTGTCTCGAATATGCCAGGGGGTTGGGAGAAGAAAACGTGAAGCAATAAAAGAAATTGCATTGCAATAGAAGAGAAAAAAAAAGAAAAAATTATATGAAAATTCACCTGGAAGCTTGTGTTGTACGAAGAATGCAATTTTAAATATCATAGTGGCTCGAACACAGTGCGAGGGTTGAACATAGGAAATAATATTGCAAGCTATGGAAAAGAATTGCACAAAATTAATTTCAACGCTTGTATCTTTCGAAGAGCAGAAATGAAAATATGGAAGACCTAATTAAAAGTTGTTGGAATTTTTTAAGGGATTTTATTACGATGTAAAATGGCGACGATTACGGCAGCTCAGGCGGAGCCGCGGTCCGCTCGATACCTCCCCTATAAGAGTACAAATTTTTCTAACGAATAATTATATTCGAGCGACGAATGGAGTTAGATTGACACGATGAAGGAGGAACAGGACGAGACAGAAGAGGGAGAGATAGGGAGAGAGAGAGTGAGAGAGAAAAAGAGAGAATGATCACATGAATGAAAAAGAGAGAATCAGCGAATGTCTGTAAAAGAGAGAATGAAACAAAGAGTGTAGAATGATGCAAAAGGAGCGAACGAGAAGATGAAGGTAATATTAGGAGGAAGAGTAACGTTTAACGATGTTTTCCCTGGTGTAGGAGTTATTGTCGCGATCTAGCGATACGGAGAATTAACAAATCGATCTATTGTATATGGTCACTGTACCGCATACTTATCTAGAATTAGGCTCATTCAAAGTATGTATTGATACGTACATACATACGATATATATAATATAAATATAAATATATATATATATATATTATGCATATATTACGTACGCACTTGCATCGATATACCTGCACGTTAACGATCTAGGCCACCATCGACACTTAAGACCTGGCTGCAAACGATTTATCTGTCTCGATCCCGAATTCTCTCAGGTAACGCGTCTTTGGGGAACCCGTGACGCTTTCAACATGGAAATCCCGCATCCCAGAAACCCTGGAATTGATCTCAGGATCGAATTATGCGATCTGGAACAAGTAGAAACTCGGAGAATCATTTTTCACATTCAGAGAAAGTTCTTAGCTCCAGAGGGCATAAATTTTCGTGAAGAATTTAATGGAAGTCATTTTCATAGACAGAGTTCGCGATCGGCGGAGTTGATAGTTGTTCGTACATTCTGTAGATAAACAAGTAAATTTAATTTCTTCTATCGTATGTTCATCGTTCAAGCTGCGGGGAATTTATTAGTATCAATATTCAATGCTTCCGGCAGAGATCCTCTGGATTCTATAGTCTTCTTTTTCCTGCCTCTGGTTATTCAAGGCATGCGAGTAAAATCTAATCGACCATAGCGCGAGAATGCTAACAAACATCCGTGCTGCTGTACATTGTCAAAAATTGGATCGTCAAAAGATTCTGTCAAGGGGGAAATTTTGTCAAATGTAAATAGAGAAATGACGAAACTCGAACTTCTGGACTAAAAAAACAAAGAATCCTGCAAAACGATTGACTAAGCCAACAAAAATTTGTCGATGTATCCCGTGAGTCTCGGAGGAGTCGTGTAATTATGGATGGGAGAGATGATCGAGTCGTTTTTCGGGAATTGGTGGTTTCGTGGTTTCCACGGGGCAGCGTTCGGGCCCATCGGCGTTCTAAACAAACTCGACCCGCCTTTTTCCCTTGGTCGAAAGAAAAGAAACGAAAAGAAAAAGGGAATGGGCGGCCCCGTTCGGCGAGTAGAGCCCCTCGAAATCCTGCTGAGCCGGTCTTAAGTGCGATGGCACAATTACCGCGTATCAAAGGGAATTAACGACAGGACTTAGCGCCGATTCTCTCCGTGGTCGTCGTCGTTCCCTGTAGAAAAGGAACTTAAGCTTGAAAGGTGGAATCCAATAACCGTAGATAGAAGTTCTCGGTGTGAACACGAGCGAGCGCCCGAGTACGTGTCTGTATGCGTGTGTATGTGTGCGCGCGCGCGCGCGCGCGGGTGACTGTTTTATTGCATGCAGCCCATCCAGTTAACGAGTGAACCGCCGATTTTAATCTTATCCAAGGAGAGAAGCTGTATCTCCTTTCTAGGTGTCCCCTTTTGTCCTCATTAATCATACATTCTATAGAGTATAGCTAGTTAGTTAGTCTCGATTACTACGGTTGCCACGTGCAACAGAGAGCATATAAGCGATTAAGAAGAAGACTCGGTGTAGCGTCTGTCGGAGCACACACCTGGCAACCCTATTAAGTAACAATTACATAGAACAGGGAGGGGGGTGATAAATAAAAGCGAAGACAAAAAAGCGAAACACGCAAGAAACAATGCAAAAGCCCACGTACACGACACAAATAATATGTCCAATCGACTCGTCGATCTACATACACTCAGCAATCACGAGCATAATCCCTTGACCCGACCATTTTCGAATGATCCCGTGCGACATGCTCGGTCGTACTTCCGCCAGCGAATTAAAAATATTTAAAATAATCACGCCGACGACTCGACCGTCTTTCGATCTGGTTCTCGAAGAAGTTGGATTCGGGTTTCGAGATTAGGCTACCTGGAGAGTACAATCGAGGCGTAACTACGATCAAAATTGTCCGAGATTGAATCTTCGTCGGCGCAGCAAGTAGATGCAGAATTTGTATGCGAGCTCTTGCTGGTTATCCTCCTTCGAAGTCGCGAATTTTGGTTTTATGATAGCGAATGATTATGCGGACCTCGATCTTGCTTGCCAGAGGGTTTGGATTTCAAGATGGAAACCGAGACGAGATCGAGAGATCGGTTTTTTTCGGGGCGTCGGCGAGCAGAACTGCCGAAATAAGACTCGAGAAACATAATTGCTCCAGCCTTCGAATTTTCCGAGACGTTTTTAGCCGCGTGTATTTCTATCTCCGTGAATTTCGACGCATTTACAGGTGACTTCAGACTGACCGTTCGTAGATGATCTCTAAATAATAGGAACACTGTGCCGCGCGGGGTTAGGCTTCTCGAAACGATTCCATCCACGCTGACAATTCAAAATCATTACTTTTTCGTTTCTCTGTGGAATCTAACGAAAATTAGTCGATTATTTTAAGAAAAATCTGCACTGCTCGACCGTGGACGATTCGAGGACGGAAAAATTGACAAATGGCGGCGGATTCGGTTCACTTGGCGTCTCCATATCCGATCCTTCAAGATTTCCTTGATCGTTCGAATATTCGTAGACTTTTTTACTCGAACGCCGGGGAAGACCGACATCTTGCCGGAGGAGATTACGTATAGACATATATATAGAATATATTTTTGATAAAAGTCTACTCAAAAGTGATCTGCAAAAAAAAAAGAAAGCGTTTCGGTGGTAGATGGTAGCGTGAATCGTCCTCGGTCGAGCAGGTTTCTATCGTTTAATGAAAAACAATGTGAGCCAGAACGTTTCTGCGGAAGGGAAGTTTGTTTGTACACTGTTCAATGTGGACGGAATCGATTCGAGGATCGACCTCGGCACTTCCAGTTCGATATTCTGTCTAAAAAGTCGACTGAGCTTTCGATTAGGGGATTCAGGTATTTTCGATTAGCAGTTTTACGGAGGAAATGGGTCAGAGAGCTTTCGCACAGGCGAGCTTCGATCAGCCTTGGACATTTTCTAAACAATACCTTTGGAAAATCAAAATTTCAACAAGATTGTGATATTTTTAAGAAAATATTTGAAATAAGAACAGCTCTCGAAGTTGTAATTCTATTTAAAGTGACACAATTCAAATAATTTCACTGAGTATGAGAAGCTTCTTTTTTCTTTTTAATTTAAAACCGAATGAATGATTAATTGAGAATGTCCAAGACTGTGTTCGAGTTCGACACATCATCGGGAATGATTCGATATCTGCCGCCACGATTCAAGATCGCACTGTTTTCAGACAGAGGAGCTCCGCTTCGGGTTCTATATTCAGGTATCGCTAGGTAGAACTGTAAGCATAAGAGAAGCACAGACGGTTCCGTCTCGCCGGAACTATCTAATTCTAATCGATAACATAGTAGGTGTTAGAGTACTCCGAGCAGAGATTCAGCAAAGCAAAACCCTTTGCGTTCTAGGGAAGTCCCAGCAGACGTGTGACGAGCATTTCCGGTTCGGTGCTCGCCGATTACATATTCATTTTCAGCCTCACACTCGTCGCCTAACTATGAACGACGTTCGTCGATATTCGAACACAGAGACGGGATTTTGATCTTGTTTCAAGCGAATTAGATATTCACAAGATTGTTTGAGGACGTCTCATGGTCCTGAATAATTAGTGGACAATTGGTAATATTGCTTTACCTTAGTGATTATGGTTCTCTTATTTTTGAGAGTCTGGAAGTGTGATTGTATTTAATATTGTTTCCGGTAGTTTCTCGTTTTGTTGACAATTTTACCCGTCTCTGCTAGCAAATGCACGACACGCAGTCGGTCGTAAAAGTTCGCGGGCATTAAATATTAGAATCGAAAGAGACTCTTGCTTGCTTTATCGACGTCGATTGGCTTGTCAATTAAAGTCAGACGGATTCTGAAACGATTCTGAAAATATCCGGAAACATATAGAAATTTGGTTGTCGATATTCTGTGCAGATACCATGTTTTTTTGGTGACTAAACCTGAGGATATTGCTTCTTCAGGGTCTGTTTCATCTTATTATATCATTTCGTAAATTATTTAGAATTTTTCTTAATTTATTTCGCATATTTTGCGCAAATGTGCGAACTTTTGCGATCGACTGCGGATCCCGCGAGGCACTCGTTGCTTCTTCGGTGACAACAACCTATTTGAGATAAAGGGAAAAAATGTGGGAAAAGCTAACAAGAGTATATTAATTATTAGGAAGAAAAATATTATTATGACGGATACGTGTACCCGGTAAAGTGGGGCCGGGTATACCTCGGTTTACATCCCGGTCGTCTCGCCAGAGACAACACACCCTATTAATTATCATTCTATCGTTAGAGTATAAGAGTTGATATTTAAGAATTCGTATTTGTAATAATTGTATGCGAACTATACTTGTTTGGTTGGCTTGAGGGCGAGAGTCTAACTCGGGTGTTATTAGATACTACGCTGTACCTTTAGCTGGCGGGCGACATCAACATCCGTTGGCGACTTCCGGTTCGCTAGATCTATCTCATTGATCGAACGGTGATCCGCGTCGACGATCCACGAATGCATCGCTTCTCCGATCGGATCTTGGCCGTGAGATCTGTTAAACAATAGGAAAGAAAATGTAGCTGCTAAAATCGATTGGCGTAAAAAGTTGTACAATATTTCTATTACTTCGAATTTTTAGAAGCTTTTTTATTTATGTATCCAATATTATTTATTCCATTGTATGTATCCATGGGCTTGGCCCTTATAATAAATTTCTAACAATAAAGAATCGAGCGAACTGACGAATTGAAAAACTATTAACAATCAGAACAACGATTTTTCCGAAGAGATATGCGATTTTATTTTCAAAAATTCAGTTCTTTTTTTTTGCAAAATTCAACCCCACATTTAATAACGAGATGTTCCATACAAAAATTCTTATTCGGATCTAGGCGGAAATTTTTGTTCGATCCAGGAAGGTGTGATTATCTTCTAAAAAAATTGCTGTTTGCTCCAGAGACGTGTGATCCATTACGAAAAATTGCTGTTTGATCCAGAGAAGCGCGCACTCAACTGTTGATTTCGAAAGTTCAAAATCGAAGGAAGCACAAGTCCTTCGACGAAGAACCGGGTCGCATTGCGCGTATATTTTCCGAGATTCTTTCGGAAGAGCGTTGCGGGGATTATCTCCAGGGACAAACAAACATACAACCCCATCACCGCGGGGCGAGTCTCTCGTTAATCCCATCGGAATCGTAGGTATCGGATCACCGGATCGGTGGTTGTAAGATCGTGGATCGCGTCGTGTCTGCGAACCTATCTGACACTAAGAAGCGTGGGCGTCGAAACGGTATCGAAAGCGTACAAAACGGGGTCGGAGGATCGTGTTTTCGACGGGGTTCGTGGTTTTGCGTGCGAAGCAAATGTTCCATAGTCTCGGGAATGCTTCGTCGCGACGGATTCCCGGCGCTGGGCGTCGGAATCGTGCTCGCGGTGATCTCCGAGCTCTGGGAACGGCGGAAAAATAGTGAGACTAAATCCTCCGAGAACGATCGAGATCACGGGCGATGAAAAATCCGCGGTTGACAGGGGGGGATGGGGGGAAGGGACCGCGGGTAAAGGGAAAACACAAAAGACGCGCCCGGTGTGCCCGCCAGCGACTTCGAGGGGAAGATAGACGCACGAAGGAGTGGAAAGTAACGAAGTGGGATGATTTAAAGGTTGAAGGAAAGAAAAGAAAAAGAGTATATTATCGATAAGCTGTGTCGATCGAGAGCTAGTGCTTAACACGTGTTGGGGTCGTTTCTTCGAGAGGATCGTTCAGAAAAGCGAATTTTCAATTCCTTCTGGATAGAACAAATTGAATCGAGAACACAGGTGGCGTACAAAGAATGGAATTAAAATAAAGGGAGAGCGAGAGGGCGAGAGAGAGAGAGAGAGAGAGAGAGAGAGAGAGAGAGAGAGAAATGTAATACAGAGGCCTATTGGTGAGGTTGCTGGGAAGGGGATGAAGGGGAAAAGTCTCGAAGAAACGACTCGTCTTTTTAGTCTTTTAATATTTCACTCGACGGAGACGTCGTTGGCGACGGTCGGGTCCGTGGCCGTTGACCTGGATTTTCAGGGACAGACAGAGGGTCAAGGTCACGGGGGGAAAAGAGAGGGTGGGGGGAGACGATGAAGGAGAGAACGGTCTCTCCGTGGCCGTCGTCATCGTCGCGCTGGATGCGAGTTCGCGTTAATTAATCGATGCTCTTAGACAGAGCGGAGGACACGGTCAATATGGTCCTGGCAGTTTTTTCGGGCTCACGCGTCCCTTTCGCTCGTGCACCCTTTGTATCTCGGCCCTGGCCATCCCCACCGGGCTCTTCTACTTTTCTCTTGTGCTGTTTTCGTCCCGTTCGAGCGAGCTCGACGGGTTGATTTTGCGGTTTTGTTTCCGGTTTTTCTTCGCTCGGTGGGCAACGGTGACGCACGCCGATTGGACGGGGCTTCGACGAAAGGGACGTCGACGACGAAGCACACTGTAAACACTTATTAAGCATTAAAATCGCATAACTACGCGCCTAGGTTTACGCGAACAGAGTGACGAGAGAGAGAGAGAGAGAGAGAGAGAGAGAGAGAGAGAGAGAGAGAGAGACAAAGAACAAACGCTGACAGAGAGCGAGAGACTTGCGTGAATGACGACGATGACAGTTTTTGTTTTCTTTTCTTTTTTTTTCGTGCGAGATCGATGGGTGTGCGAACGGATGAGAGAGCAAACAAACGGTTTTTTTGTTCGCAAGAGGCGATTTGTGTAGCGAAAAAGAAAGGGTGACAGGATGAGCGTGTGTAAGCGCGTATTTGTGTGTGTGAGTGTTTGTAAGAGAGGGAGAGAGAGAGAGAGGGCGAGAGAGAGAGAGAGAGAGAGAGAGAGAGAGAGAAAGGAGAACTAACCTTGGTGGTAAGACGATTTATTCAATAATTATTATTATTATTGGGTGAGAGAACGGACAAAAGAAGATTACGAGAACTCGCGGAATAAGGAAAAAAAAATAGAAATGAAGTGGAGGTGAAATACAATTTAGCGTGTGAGGATCGAGCTTTATACCGCTTTTATATGTTTAGTAATGGAATACCTTTACAATTAAAGATTAAATGAACAAAAAAAAATAATAATAATGGTAATAATGAATACAACAAAAAAAAACCTACGCAAACCTACTATGTAATTGACTATTCTCTATATGCGAAATACATAAACATAATATATATATATAAATAAATATAGATATATATTATTATTATAATGATTATATATTATTATGATTATTACGCTATGAGAATACGAGTACGGATGATTTTAAGGAAAGTATACATATTATATTAATAAACATTTTTTAATGCCATTATCCTAAAGATATTGGTGAAATGAAGTGAAAAAGATACAAAAAAAAAATAAGAAAAAATCCATTGAAAGCTTCGTGTGTTGTTATTTCATCGACACCACTCATCGACAACCCCTTCCCATCCCCAAATCATTCACCGATCATTGTAATTATCAACCCTTTGCGTGACGTTGTTCTTTGATGGAGGTAGACAATTTTGTTTTTTGAGGGGTAGCTCGGACATTGAGCTGCACGCGCAAAAATTTTCAATGACATTCCTCTATTAGTTACAGTTCTAAAAATAATTCTGTTCAACGATGCTTCAGGCTTTCCACTTAGACTGCAGGCGCTAGCCAGTTTAACGTTCAAAGGACAAAACTAATTGAAAATTCGATTGGATCAATCCCCTTGCGCCCCAGGGTAAGTTACGTAATTAAAAAGACTCTCGACAGAAGACACTATCGACGTTCTCACGACTTCGATCGTGACGGGTCGAATTTCATCGTGTATAAAAGAAGGGTTGATACGGGGGTGTATGGGAGAGGGGGGTGTACGGGAAGCCGACACCTGTCACGGCAACGTTAAAAACCGCAGTGGTGCACGGTCGTCTATAATTGGCCGGCAGTTAATTACACGCCACGTCGCGCGTCGTATAAACGAAAATCCATCCGTCACTCGTCCCGGCAGCCACCGGGGTTGATAATAATTAAACGGTCCGGGAGTGACGTCGAAGGGGGTGAGCGGACGTCGCTGGCCAGACAGCGTGGAGCCGACAAACCGAAAGACAGAGAATGGAAACTGAGACGCGAGAAATCGGATTAGCGGGGATTATGCATTCGTTATGATCCAGAGGTGTCTGATTACGGGGGAGGACAGCTGAACAGGTGACTATGGAACACGGATTGGGAATATTCAATTCCTGAATAGATTGCTAACGACCCGCTTCAGGTGAAATCGAAATTTACCCCCCTCCTCCAGCGTCTCCCAAATGGCAAATCTGAGGCGCTACGAATAATCACCATACTGTAATTTAGAACAATGTCTGTTACTAATTATTTTTGCGTTACCAAATTTTATTTCGTTACTAACTCTTGTTATTCTTGTTGAACTCTTGTTACTCTTGTTAGTCTTGTTGATTCGTGTTTGCATAAAATGAACAAAATAAAAATTCAGTAATTATAAGAGATAGGAGTTCAGTAAAACTAAATTTCAGGATATAGATGTTTAAAAAACAGGCTAGAATGATTTTCAAAAATATCTTAAACCAGCTAGACATACCTAGGCCTTGTGCCAATGTCATAATATTCAAGTCCAGTCACATACAATAAAATTGTTCCAAATGACAAACTCAGCTGCTGGGATTAACACAGCTTCAAAGAGAGTTCACAATTTTCCAACCCTTGCCAACGATTACCCCTTGACAATTACGCTGTCGCGAATCAAAGGTTCGCATTTTCCCACCGAAAAAAATCGGCAAACAAAGTGCGCAACTGTCATCGACACCCTTCCGTTCGATATACGGGGGTACAAAGGTTTTCCTCGCTACCCTTCGCGATTCGCGACACCTGCTCAATTATACGGCACGTCGGGTTGTCGTAATCGGAGATCTATCCGTCGATCGTTGACGTGAAATGGTCTAGCTCTTTTCCACCACCGCCCCTGGGAATTTCCGAGCTCGTTTCACCCCTTGATGGAGCATCGAGGCACGTAGAGGGACCTGAAAGTTGGATTTGAAGGTGGCCCTTCCCAGAGGAGACGGTGCGAATTCTGGAGCTGTGAAAAATTGAATTCGCACGTTCGATTCATTAAGTTCGAGTGGAGGAGGTGGCCATGGACGGTTCTGGTGCTTCGTTTTGTCAGCTGCTTACGAGGTCAGCGTTCAATGATACGGTTTAAGTGGCTTTTAATTATGAACTCGAGGAATGCTGCTCTTATGCGGGCCAATAATTGAACTCGGCAATCACACAAATTTTAAGAACATAAATTTCAATGTCTTTTAAATATTATACAAAAATATTAAACTTACCTATTGCATTAGCATTTGTCATTGTATTTGAATTTTTTTGAAGAGTAGATTAAAAGTTTAGCACACACTCCACGTACAGCGACATTAATTTCTAATTAAAGCCAGCCAATCAAGCGGGAAGAATACTTTCTTTTTTAACAAAAATGACTGCGGGATCCCTCAGGTTCCCGGTCCTCCCCATAAGGTGATTCACCACGGGCTGCCTAAGTGAAACGATCGCGATGAATCTCTCGGGTGATCGGGGCAGCCTTGTATTTCACCGAAACGACCGGTCGCTAATTGCCAGTCGGCTTCCGAGGTTTCGCGCGGGCCGCGCGATAAATTTTTTGATCCATCAGCCATTAAGTGCCGGCCGCTGCGGGATCGTTCTCCAGGATTGAACATGCCGGCCCTGCGATCGATCGAGCAATCTTTTTCGTTCGGAACATCAAGTTGGAAACGATCAGTTAACGCATCAATAACTGAACGTAAGCGTGACTGTTAAACTTTCACGTTCCTGAAGGAAAAACGAGGATTACGGGACGACTCGGTGAAACGACCAAAAACGTAGCGTGTGTCACTTTTTTGTCAAACGTCTGAAACTCGTACCATTTTCAAGGAAGGCCGTGTCTTCTATTTTTCCTTGGTTTATTAAATTAATTGCTCCGGTGGCATCAAATCGTTGTGATTGTTCCTTCGGCGGTCGGTTGATTAGAAATCCGGAATTTTTTGAAAAATTGAGACTTTGGAGCGGTTATATCCTTTGGTGACATTGTGCGCAGCAAGGTGCGAGTAATGTGAACTCATAGCTCGTCATAATCGCTAACACAGGCTGTTCGAGCCGATCGAGAGCCGGCTTTCTTTGTTCCGGCCCCTAGTGCTTCCACGAAAGCAATTAATTTCGGGACATTCTCGGAGAAAAGGAGTCTGGCTGCCCACGCGCGGCCTCTTCGGGGCCATTGTCATTCCCGGTGCGGAATTGCCGGAGCGTTTTCGTCGAGGAAGCCACGTGATCCTCTCTCTCTCCCTCTCTCTCTCTTTCTTGCGAGTTAAATTTCAAACGTGCGTGTGTGCTCGCTCGTAAACCCCGTGTGTTCTCGTAAACCGCGTGTCGTAAACGCGCTCCCTCCCGCCGAGAACCTCGTCCGGGATTGTTCGAGAACCGGCAACAACGAATCACAATGCTTCCGTTGTTCCCGAGTACCCACACCGGCAACGTTTACTGCGCCGACGTTTCTTTTCCGCTGAGCGTTTAACTTTCGGATGACGGCGCTCTTCGCTAAAGGGGCTGGGTCGCTGCGGACCCGCGATAAACTTTATTACGCTCCGCAGTCATCGGTTTTGCCACGGTCCGTGACTTTTACACCGCAAACATCGAACTTTTCTTTTATGAAAGATGCTCAGATCCGATGCCGCAGCAGTGGGGATCGTTTATCCGAGTACCGTATTGAACAGGGCGCTATTTATATAATAATTATATAGTCATTAGATACAGGGGGCTGTAGTTAACATTTCCATGTACAATAGTTATCAAGACACTGCGGATCTTTGAAATAAAAATTATTCCATATATAAAACACAGATCAGTAGCACAGCAGTGGCAATGATACCTTCTCTACGGTACAAGACAAACGTAACAGAATGGTAACTGACGTTCAGTTTTCTTCTTCCTACAATTAATTCCAAGTCGATAGCACAGGAGGGTAGAATCGAGACTTGAGATGCCAGTAGCAGCGTCTCGACACAAACGGCACTTTCTGTGCTGCACCAGCGAAAGAAACAGCGGGCCCGTTTCCGAGCGTTTGCAGCGAAGGGCCGGGGTATCTCAATTGGATCGCTTGGGAAGCAGTTTCGAGCGGCATTACTTAAGAATAAACCGTTCGGGCTCGCCGGTTAAGTAAATCAGTAGTGGCATAGATCAGCCCGCGGAGGTCCGCGCGGCTCGATTAGAGGTTAATGGGCAAATTTAATTTCCCGGGCCATTGCTCGCGAGTCGCGGCCGTTATCGGCGAACACCGCCGTCTGCTCGGTGAGACGAAACGCTGCCGAAGAGGGAGACGAACGAAAAAAGAAAAGCAGAGCAGACGGGAGAACGAGAGAAGACGAGAAAAAGAGGAAGAGAGGGGGAGAAAGAGAGAGAGAGAGAGAGAGAGAGAGAGAGGGAGAGGAGGTACGAAGATAAAAGTATCCTGCGCCGTAGAGGGGCAGGGGATTATAAATTGGCTACTTTGTGTCGTGGTTATTGGGGGGCCAAATTGCGAACGACCATCCATCCATTTCCTGGACCTCACGGTCTCGTCTCGTCTCCTCTCGTCTACCATCGCGAGGATCGTTCCCGGTTTTTGTCCCCGGGTCCCTTTTCGCCTCTGTGTTTTTCTCGCCGCCGTTAACGGCCCGGAAACTTTGTTAGGAACTGTGATTTTTGGCCCCGGGAAGATACATCGCGGAATCTCGATGGATCACGCTTTGAAATCAGCCTCGGCTCCGCTCGGCTCGGCCCGCAGCCGTAAAGTTCACCGTCTCCGGGGATTTATACGAGTTTTCTTTTCTTTTTTTTTTTTGTCTTTTTCGTTTCTCCGGTGACGAAGCTGATCCTTTCATTAACGAGAAGGGCCCGTGGAGATCAGGTGAGGCTGGCAGGTGAACATCGCAACGCGAAAACTTTATTGGATTCCGTTGACTACCCTCGATGCTAATACAGAGGGCTTAGGAGAAGGTAAGTGTGTCAGGATTACCGTGGAGAGTTATCGGGCGCAGGTGGCGAACGATTCCGCCCGATTGCCAAGGGTCCTGAATATTTATGGCGACCCAAGGTCAGATCCTCGGACCCTGTACCCCGAATTCGATGGCAATTGCTTGAACGAATTTGGGTTAGCTGGGTAATCCTCTTCAGCGTAATAGTTTATTTACATGCAAAATTTGCGTCGACCGAATTTTTATACTTTGCACCAGATCATATAGAATTCCTTCGAGATTCTGTATTTGTCTCAATCGTTTCGTGGTTCTTGAGAGACTACGTTACATTACAGTTGAAGATTGCTTAATAAATGTGACAGTTACAATTTCATTAATCATTTCTGCGCGAACCAATCTGAATATGATACAGCAATATATCATATAATAATATATATAAATATATCGTTGATTGTCTTGTCAGAGGGAAAGCGAGTTTGACTAAAATTTAATAGACCTAACTTCTGTCCTAAGTGCACCGTGATCAGGTAGCTTCGAGAGCTCGGCAGAAGAGAGAAAGCTGCAGCTTTCACGGTAAGAAATTTCACGAGCATCGACTGCGGGAACTGTCTGCCGAGCTTGAAAGAAACATTCCATTGGAAAATTCGCTTCTTTCACGGGGCGGTAGGATAATAAAGACGAAACATCCCCGCAGTGGCCGGGAGGGAGGGGCCATCGATCAGCCGTGACCTTGAAGAGGAATTGCGAGCGGAACGTCGGGGCTCGGCTCGTTAAAAAAGAAAACTTCCCGACGTCTCGACGATGGATAAGAGGAACACGTATATCCTACACCCCGCCTCCCGTTTCGCGAGGAATATTTCACGGCGGCGTGGAGGAAAGCTGACGCGCGACACACGTCACGCGCACACGCGTTCCCACAAGCTCTGTCGGTCTTGCATGGCCGATGGACCGAGCGAGGGATGCATACCAAGCAGCCTTTTTGCCCGCTGGCAAATTTGTCAATGGACCCCGGGGCTGTATCCTCCCTCGCTCTTGCTGTCTGTCCCTCCGCCCTTAATTCTTCCACGACCCGTCGATCATCCTTTGCCATAGACACGGATGGATGCCTGAGGATGCTGAGGCGCGGAATACTCGGCTTTCTGGAGCCACCGATCGCGCAAACAGCGCCTAACCCCGACCCACGTTGCCCTAATCCTGTTATCCTCTTCCGATTCACACGTTGATTCGAGCTTTGATATTTGCGAATCGCGCGAGTGGACTCACGATGCTCTATCGGCGTCGAATCAGTACCAACGCGAGCCTAAATCGAACCTAATCTAGCTCTACTGTGTCCCAATATTCTTATTCACTCTGATTCGCGCTCTAATCCAAGCATGAATGTTTAGAAAGTGTACTTAAGGACACAACTTGCCACATCAGCTACTAATCACTATTAATAGAAGCCTGATCTAACTCAGGCCTACTCTGTACACTTAATGCACTCGCACTCTACTTAATCTGTCAACGTCAAAAGCCTAATCGAAGCCTAGATACACCATGAGATGTCTATCCATCGCGCCACATAGTTCGCTCAAACTCTAATAGTAGTGCAAGATTCATACACGAGCACGTGCTCGTAGTAAGTTTTACTACGACGCGTGCTACGAGCTCCATTCATAAATACTCATTTGTAGGTACTCTGCTATTACCTTCTTCTAACCGTACAGCCTACACTTGAAACCTTTATACTTCCGGAAGGAATCCTCACATCTGTGTGAAACAAAATGTAGGTGAAGCAAACGCGATTAAGCCACGTTTACCTTGCCTTCCATTTAAATATAATAACTAAGCATCTAACAAGAGTCTGTCAAAATTGTCCATAATCGTACTCAATCGTATGTCAAAAGGGCATTTAAAAGTGTCCTTTTGTACACATATGATTCCCATATTGGCTTGTTAAGTGTACGGTAATTACACTTACTTAGTACTTCACGCATAATCTCCTAAATTCTTTTCAACTTTCAAGGAACTTTCCAAAGTCAGTTTTCCAACTTCTAAGCCAGGACCCTGAATTTTCCTTTGGTTTTCCTTTCAGAGGATAGGAACAGGTTCCTGGAGCCTCGAAGGAGGTTGAAAGCGGCCTAAGAAGGTCCGAGCAGGCACCGAAGCGTCGTGGTTCACACCCCAGTCTTTAATAATCATCTTGACCTCGAGACTCGTTGCCCCAGCTACGCGGTGCCCTGTTTACGCGCGACCCTTGTCCCGGGGATAGCTAATTGGTCATCGACCCCGGCACAGCTCGTCTTCGGGGTGGAATTTCACCCGGTCGCGGTGTTTCCCTCGTCGGCTTAGCTCTCTTTTCGAATTCGTTCCACCTTCTCCCGCCTCTCCGAGAGTCCCTGTTATTATTCGAATTCCTGAGTCCTCCGGTTCCGTCGCCCCCAGGCCCAGTTTGATCGACCCCTCGTTACTATTCCCGTAATTAGGGGCGGAAACTAATTTCCTCGTCGGCCGGTCGTGCTTCGAATGATATCCCCATAGGAAAAAGGACCCTCCTCTCCGTCGGGGAAACTCAAGATTTCTCGAGGATATCAATTAACAATAGAGAAAGAGTCCCGGCACGGAGATGATTGGCTAGAATTTCAGCCGCGTCTGATATTAATTATTACCCCGAGATACCTGTCAGATCTCATCCTCCAGACTGCGACGCGACCGTGTTCCCAGCGTCGTCGTCGGATCCAAAGTCAAGTTCCCGGCTGCGATTAAAGTTTCTGCCCCGTCGTCATAAATAATCCGAGCTGGAAGACGGTCCTCGAGGAGTTTCCCGGCGGAAAATCGCTCGGAGCTTCTTCTTTCCGGGGCGAGCAGCGGCGACACGCAAATAGAATTTCCCGCGGATTTCTCTCTTTTCTCCAGGAGCTTAATTCCGCTTGCACTTTCCCCTTCGTTTCTGGTCTGCGCGGGCTGCGCGGACTACGCGGGCTCGATCGGGCCTCTCGTTAGCCGTTGTATCGAGTTTGCGCTCGACATTTTCCATCCCGAGCACTCGAGCAGGCTCGAAGGAAGCCCGGTTCGAGTGGTTCAACCCCGGAACCCGCGTGCTCCCACTCGAAACTCGGACAATGCCGGCTTCGATTTTGCCAGACTCTCGAGGCCTTTCCCTTCTCCCGTTTCTTTCAATGCCCCCCAGCAGCCGATCTCCTTGTTACTTTCGCTGAAAGGGGAGGCACAGGAGGAAACGACGCGCAGCCGTGTGATTCCTCGATACGCACCCCCCACCCCCCGCCCGCCAACCACACGCTTTATTATTTATCAAAGCCCCAAAGGAAAATGGGTTGCGCGAACAAAATTTTCCGGGATCTCGACGATTCTCGATCCGCGCCCCCCCCCCCCCCCCCGAGTTTCGAGTGGAAATCCGGGACACAAGCCTCCACGGGGCCCCATTGTGTCCCCGGTAATTGCGAAACCAGCGGAATTTCGCCGATTGAGTTTAATAATCGCTTTCACGTCATTACTCCAGGTTGCTGATTTTTCGGAGTTGCTGTACGATAATATATCAGCCGATAAAACGCTTTCGAAATCGTCTTGGCAGCTTTGGAGGACTGCAGCGTGCCCTTAAGGGGGCAAGGGTGTCGAACCCTTAATTTTCAATTTTGACCGGATCCCTGTCTGAACCATTTCGGGAACAACCTGGCGAACTTGTTTGAGCGATTTTAGTGCGGGTTATCGACAGATGGAGTGCAAAGTTTCGACAGCAAAAGGGAGAGTCTCTCTAAAGTGGCTTTAGACTCTCCGACTCCGCGGGAGAGAGAGTACTCCCGGAGAGGAGAGAGATCGAAATTAGATTTGGCGCGGGTGGCGCCGGTGGAAACATCCTCAAAGCGGTTCGAATTTCATCGTTCCGTACGGCTCTCACCTTGAATAACCTTCGCCGGGTGGAGACGCATTGTGTAACTGGTAATTCCAGTTTGTCCAAGCAATCCATTTCGCCCCGTTCTCCCCCACTTCGAGCTCGATTCATTGATGTATCCTTGGCTACCAGCCCTTCGACGCCCTTCTCTTCCTGTTGACGCCTCGTGCACTCTGCGCCTCGACTTGGCTACGGAAAATGTACCGAAAAATACTCTTGTGCGCGCTGTCAATTGTTCATTTTCTTCTTTTGTATCCTATCGCGTATCGTGTATTATAGAGGGCAAGATTTCATGCATTTATGAAACGAAGAAAGAGTCAAATTTACAGTCCCGCCAGTTTGAAGGACGATTATGCTCGGATATAGCGTCCGCGAAAATAAAACATGGCGATAACGACGGAGGCAAAGCCGTGTCACAGCTCGTCGAAGAAAAAGGCGTCGTCGTCCGCGGGTTTATCGGCTGGTCCGTCGATCGTCCATACGTTTACTCCCCCGGGTGAATATGTTATCAGCATAATCCCGGCCTAACGATCGCGTTAGGTCGAAAAAGTGACACGCACGGCTCAATGCATAGGGCGGCCCTCCGGGGGGTGAAAATAGGGGATGGCCTTGCGAGAAGTCCGCTAAAGGGATTCCGGTTCGCATTTACATGTTTCGGTAGGTGGCGCACGGTCGTAAAAACAGGAAGATCAAATGGACGCTGGTCTCGTCCGAGGCCCTTCAAAAATGGGGGACGGCTCTTCTTTGATGCCTAAGAAAAGGGGAACGAGCAACGAACTCCCGGCGTTCAATCGAATTTTCGGCCTGACCGATACAAAAGAAACGTCCCCACGGAGACTTAGCCGATGGGCACGGCGACGGTCTTTCTCTTTTTCTAATCAATTCCGTGCACCCTGGATCAGCTGCGGGCAAGGTCTCCCCTCTTTCCGAGGGAATCCGTGAATTGTCGCGACTCTTAATTCCACCCCCGCACCCGTTTTTTCGAATCGAGAGGACTTAATTCCGCTTTGCCGAGGAGATTTGCGGATCCGCTCGGTCTTCGCTCCACTTTGCCCGGTAAGTGGTGGATGCTGGCTCTTCGGACGGTCTTCTGGGTCTTCCGTTGATCTTTTAGAGTAGCTTCGAGGGTGCTGTTGCGTATTAAGTCTCCACTCCCGAGGATTTCCTACGGTTTCTCGATCTTCGCCGGCCTTTGTTCCCGATGGACCGCATTTGTCGCGTGCTGCGCCGATACTGCTCGAATCATCGTGCTGGAAAACCCGAGTCTGTCTATTATCTTTACTTCGGCATAAAAATTAGTGCATAGCATGCCCATCGCTTTCGCAATCTCCTGTAGAAAATCTCAATTTTTATAGAACTTCTTATATATTTATTTCGCTTAAAGATCTGCGGTCTGGTAATCAATTTTGAAATATTTAAATCCTTTCGATCTGCAAGACTTTCCCACGGCTCCGAGAGCCACAATGTTTCCATTTAGTTTCAAAGGAGTCAGAGCAACGGCCGGTCAGAATACTTTGCATTTTTATGGAACGCTTTCCTGCGGAGGCTGCCTGCTGTCGCACTCTCGCGGTTTAAGATCGGGCGCGGATCTCGCACAAAACGATGTCCATTGAATAGTGGCAAGATGGAACGGCATATCAGGGGTCGGAGAAAGAGAGACCGAGAGAGAAAGAGAGAGAGAGAGAGGGGAGAGGAGTGAAATATTTCTAAGAGGCCCTCGTAAAGCCGGACGCCGTAAAACCGGCGTCTTTACGCGACCCGGACGATACTCTGTCGGTTGGATCAGCGATGAAGGGGCGGCCAGAAAAAAGAAAATAATAAAGAGCGGGACCGGGGATCGGAGACGAGAAACGGAACGAAGTCGTGAAACGAAATCGCGTATGGGCGACGTTCGTCATAAGTATTTACATGTTTCCTCGTGAATAGGGGAGCCGCGCCGACGCTGCGCGCGGTATCGTAAAAATCCGCACTCGAACGGCCGGGTGGAAAGATCGAGGAGAGAATAAAACGTTGCGAAATTTATAAGGGTGGATCATTCTCGCGGAAGGTACGACGCCTTCGGGAACGCGGGCCAAACCGAGGAATTTGTTAAGGTCCGTTCGAACCGCGTTACCGAACCCCAAAATATGCCCCCCGCCCCGACGCTCTTAATATTTCAGCGATTTCTCTTCGGCATCTCGACATTTCTCTAATTGCTTATTTCGGTGGCAAACGACGGACATATTAAATTTTTATTTCATTATTCTCTGAACTCTCCTGTTATCACTTGAACACACAAGAAGAGCTCGAGATGAATACCAAGTCTATCGTTCAAAAAATTGCCATGCTGCTGACGTAGTTATGAATTTAATTCTCGGGAATTATGCTGACGAATGATCGAAGGCTGCTAAAAATTAAAAGTGTCAAGTTTCCCTACCTCGAGGACGCCTGCTTCGTGGTTAAAGTTTCCAGGGAAGAAATAGCATGATCTCCATTCGAGGAGGGGCTCTCTGCACGGCTGGAATTTTTCGGGCGAGCTTTATCGCGTTCCATAAAGCACGGTTCTCTCCCCGACGTCGGTTTCCCGGGAAAAGGAATGACGTATGAGGTGCGGGTCGCGATTCTTCTTCGGGAATGGACTCCTTAAAATCCACGCCGTTCCCCATTGATATTCGGAGCCGTTCTTTGTTCTCCGCCGCCGGATCACCGATGTCTCTGCACTCATCGTTGGAACACTGTCAAAAAGCAGCTGAAACTCGGTGGTATGGCGCCGCGGGTGAATTACGAGAGAGACTTGGCTAACAATTTTAGTTAACGACCTTTAAGGGATCTCTGTCGGTCAGTGGCAGTCTTAAAGGGTATATGACGTTCACCCTCTTGGAACGTCAAGGGACGAAACGCTTCTTACTATGCAATATGAGGACGCCGGGGTTAGAGGATGAATAATGTAGAGTAAAATATGTAACACTGTCGGAGGGTGAGAGGACGGGTAATGTAAGCTTGAAATATGGCGGGGGTGAGCGATCGGGAGTTGCACGCTGCCCGAATAAATTCTTGCGCGAGCTATTATTCAAATATTAGCCCGGCTACTTTCGATATTTTCATTCATTATGCATGTGTTTTCCGGTTGCCGCGAGCCGGGCAAAGTGATCGATCGACTACACCGACGTTCGTTACGGAATTCTACCCGTGATTTCGTTCCGGAATTTATTCATTCATTCATTAAATTTATGTCGGGATAACTTTGAAAAACGAAAAATCGTCTGATGTGCGGAGACGCAAATTGAGATGGGTATTCAGAGGAAATTGATTAGTTTGCTTCGTGAAATGTCTCGTAAACTGTACGCGAAGTACGAGAACTGTACGAGACTTTGTTGTCGAGGAGGTAAGGAAATATAGAAATATGTGGGGTTGCAAGTAGTACAGCATTAAACTGATCGGACGTTGATACTTTACCTTTCAATAAATATGCTCCCGTGTTCCGTGTAGAATTTTGTTTACTTATGGAAATATTCATGAAAGAATAGATTGTTATACGCTTACTAAGACGATGAGAAAACAATAAATATGACACTCTTATTTTTATTTTACTGTTTCTAAACTCCCTTATGCAAAAACAAGCTGTTATAGATTTTCTGTGACATAAAGAAAGATAATAAGAAATATGTTAAAGCAAGTAGTAGAGCATAAACTTGATCGAACAGAGAAACATCCCTTCACAGTGATCACTCGCTTTTATCAAGCAGAATTTCGTCTACTTGAAGACATATGGTGCAAGAATATACTCTAAAAAAGTGTTAAACATGCAGGCAAAGAATGATACAGTCCTCTGATATTATTGACGATCCTCGAATCCCGTGATCCCTCGGGTTGGGCGACTCTATTTCGTTTCCACGGGATTCAAAGGATTTTTTACGGGACAGCGGGCGCGATCGTTTCTCGTTTTATAAAAGTTGCATGAGATGAAGTGCACCACCGGTGAGGGAAGGGCGGAATCCGAAATCCTCCGATTATGCAGCCGTCGTCGTTGTAAGGGTGTCGTTACTGCCCTCGGTATCGGGGTAGCGCAGCGAATCGTTCCAGGCAAAAATCCATTTTGGGCCCGGGGATCGGTTTATTATTCAGGGGATGGATATTGGCTCGAACGGTTGATTAATGGGCCACTCGTATTTTCACGGCAATTTAGGGGCTGCGACTCTCGAGCCTTTAATCGCCGCCTGTTACCCGAATCCTTGCCCGCTCTCTCGTGCCTCTGTGCAGTCTTCAATCGTAAAATTCATCATGCTACTATAAAGCTGGATCATCCTCCTGAAAGACGAAAACACGGAAACAATTTTCTTTATTCTGGATCAGTGTCACATCGACTAGAAAATATATTTATTGCCGTTATAATATGGCTACTTCTTTGTTTAACTGTAAAAACTGTTCGCTGAACTATAATCTTATGGAACACCTGAAATGGATTAAAAAATTCCAAACAAATTCTTCAGTGTACCTAGCAGCCTAGCACAACACCCCCCCCCTCCCAAATTTTTCACAAAGGAAACTCTGAAAAATTGGCATCGACCACGGCTCCCAAAAATTACAGTCAGCCGGCGAATGTGTTGTTCAAAGGGGTGAAGACTGGGGGCCGGTTCAATCAATAGCCGCAGAAATCAATAATTACACGCAACGCAGCTGAAATTCTGCATGTACTTCCCCACGTAAAGGATTGTTTACCCCCCGCGAAGGGCGCTTAGGGAGCTGAGCTCGCATACTCGCGAGCGTTTGCCGGAGGCGGTCGAGCATCGCGGAGGGTCCGGGGATCGATTATTATTCGCGCGATGCTCATTCTCGTTGATTAATGGCTCGGCTAGCGACTCTCTCTCTTTCGCTCTCTCTCTCACTCTACATAGTCGTAGCACGAAACGGAAGTCCGGGGACCTGTCGTTGCTTGGAGGCGTCACCAAGACATCGAATTAATCGTCATTAGGCTTCCGAGGTCGGAACGGCAGCGACTGCGTTGTCAGCCGAGGGACGACAGCCTTCGCTGTCACCCCCTCGTCATTAATAACGCTTCATCCCTACGAGGAGGGGCCCGACTCCATCGACTTTTCAAGACACTTAATCCGGCATCGTTTGATTTTCATTTGCTCTTTCCTCGGAATCTTAAACGAGAACTGCTCGCGGAACGCTTCCCGGGGTCGGAACGAGCCGTGATTGCGCTCGATTAGGTGGAACGAGGAGCCAGCAGTTGACATTGGGACAATGAAGCGTTTTCAAATTGGTTTTTCCCTTCCAGCTGGTTTTATCCTCGTTTCGCCTGTTACCGTGACAGCGAGCACCCATCGATTATATTATCGGGAATAAAGATGATGTTTCGGAGAGCGATCGCTGTTTAAGGGTTGCAGAGGCTGGTATGACCAGGGTTGGCATTTTTGGGGGCTGGTTTTCTTGTTCATAGTACTGTGTAGTTGGTGAGATTTAACATTTATCATGTTTGTTTGAGATTCGTTACGAAAAGCTTTGATTATTAATCTTGTGTGCGTTTATTACGAATAATATTATAATAAATTATCTCAATAGGCTCGAATGTACGGATTTTAAATAGAATTCAGTGGAAATGTAACAATTCAATTTCCCCGCCTGTCTACAAGCATCCTATTCCACTTAAAAATTTCTAAGTTCCTGACTCATTCTCCCGTCTGCTCATAAGTGTTTTATTCCACTTAATAATTTGTCTCACCATCCATTTACCACTACAATTGCAACAGTACCGCTTATTGTAAAAAATAAACCACCGTAAAAAATATTTACGAAAGTATGATGGTTTCTTCAAGGTCCGCTCTACCTCTTGATGATTCTTACAGTGTCCCTTCTCGTCATTTAATAGTGCTCAATAGTGATCAACAGGCTTCGTTTAATCAATCGTTCGAAAAACATGGCCCCGCAAAGGGAAACCACCCCCGCAAGCATAATTAAGAACTGTCTTCGCTGACGGCGGCCTATTAGAGATGCACGGAGGCAACGTAATCCACGATTATTAATATAGCGTAATTATTATTACAATCATTGACTATTTCGAGGCAGGGACGCTGCTCTCTCAGGGACCCGAGTATTTAATGAAGCAGCCCTTACATGGGTCTCTCCCGAGGGGTGGCAAGGCCTCGCCGTTTCTGTCGTTATTACGGAGCGGATTGGCATCGCTGTTTATATAATTATGCTTCGTTCTCCGGAGATAATGCTCGTCCGGGTCTCTCGCTACCCGAATGACTCATGTTTTCGTGCTGGGAGGTCTCGTTCGCGCTGGAACGCAATCTACCTCGACAAAAGGGTCTTTTACCATATTACTATCTCCGGTGAAATGAAAACTGCAATTATTTATTACTTATCAAATAACTCTCTCAATATTAACCCTTTGCCAATCTCGAATATTTTTGTTACGGATGACTTTTTACATTTTGTCGCGTGGATCTTTACGCGGATATTTTCGGAGGGTTGATTTAGAAAAATTAGGGTTCGAGAGAAATTTGTTTAGCCTGCTAGGGGTTGCGTTACACCGCAAAAAAGACAGTACAGTTATTCAGTTTTCCTTAAGCCGAAGTCAAAGCTCCGGCGAACGGATTTAGCGGGGCTCCGTCTAATGGACGTACTTGAAAATATTTGTTCCGTCATCTTCGCAGGCCTGCACCCTCCGGAAGTGTCGCAAGGCAATCAGAAACTCCCCGAAGTGGTGTCCCCGTGTTTCTTCGGCGTCGCAGAATCCATTAGCCCGATTTCGGCGACCGTGGCCGTTAAAAAAGAAACGGAATCGTCGTTTCCCATTAGAGGCGGTCGTAATAAAGTTCCGGGTGGGCACAAAGGGCTCGCGACGATCCCTTAGTCGACCCTGGAACCGGCTGTGTTTGCCTTATCTGCGCGTACATCTCCCTTAACGACACCGAGTCCGGCGAAACAGTGATACAGCAGTAATATTAATAGGGTATACAGGCTGCCGGTCGCGCGGATCCACCCCCGAAGACAAATCCCGAGCTAATGTCGTTAGCCGGTCCTGCGGGAGACCCGGCCTGCTCTCAGACAAACAGACAATGCGTCGAGTGTGCTCGCAAAGCCTGGATAAACACTCTAATATCTGGAAGATCGGCCGTTCGACCCCGGGAAAACGGCCCCGTTATTTTCGGACCGGCGGACACTTCTGTCGGAGTGACCACGCGGTGATGTATTGGTTGCTTCTATGCATGTAGATACCCGTCGCCATCGATCGGTTCAAGCCGATGTACCCGGCGGCAGAGTCATGGTGAACTCGGTTTTTTCTGTGCAGGGCGCATTCAAACCAAATGCAACTTTCAATTAAAACTGATTCGTAGAAGAAGATTAATTCTTGCTAAAAGTATCAGAATCAAATTTTTCAATATGAAACAATCCCCTGTGTGTCCTGCATATTCCTCAAGAAAATATGGTCACCGACGCCCCGGAAGAAGTTTATCGAGGGCCTGTACGAGGGAATGGCGCTCGTGCCAAGTAGGAGACGCATCGACGAGGGCGAATTAAATGCCATTAGCGCCGTTGGATGGCGCATTTAAACCAAATGCAACTTTCAATTAAAACTGATTCGTAAAAGAAGGTTAATTCTTGCTAAAAGTATCAGAATCAAATTTTTCAATATGAAACAATCCCCTATGTGTCCTGCATATTCCTTAAGAAAATATGGTCACCGACGCCCCGGAAGAACTTTATCGAGGGTCTGTACGAGGGAATGGCGCTCGTGCCAAGTAGGAGACGCATCGACAAGGGTCAATTAAATGCCATTAGCGCCGTTGGATGGCGGCCAATGTTAGCGACGACGAGGACATACCGAAACGGATAACGGTTCGCGTAAACCCCGGGGCTGATCAGGATCCTCGGACACCGGTGACGGTAATCGGATTGCGGCTGTATAGATCAGCGCGTCTACGAGCGCGCCGCTATCGGGGAACATTAATTTTTATGGGTTTTCGATATGAGCCACGTAGAACGAACTCCCCCGAGGTTCGACAACCTCCGCCGCAAGCACACTACAGCGAACGTCTACCATGAAGCGGAAGTAAGGAAGAGCGTCCGAATTGATCGAGTTCGCGGCGTTCGGGGGTTTCCTTTCGTTTCGAATTCGGCGAAGTTTCTGGTCAAATCGCCGCCGCGTTGGTGAATGAAATTTCGCCAGCTGATTCGGGACGGTTCTTCGTCCCGAGCCGAGAGTTCGTAGTTCATTGCCCACGCTAATGGCGGTATTAACGGGCCAACTCGAACACCGGTGAATCTCACTTAAGTTGAACTCCCTTCTGCAATTAGAATATATCACCGAGCGAGAGCCTTAATCCGCGGCGTTACCGTTACCGTAATCTGATATATACGAACCGCGGCTGTCTCCGGCATAGTTGGAATCGTTCGTTTCGAGATCCGCGGAACACTGCGTCTCGAATTAGGCGAACAGTACCGAAATAGAACGTCGGACAAGTGGCGATTAATAACAATTAGCTGAGATACGCCGAGCAATTCGCTCGCGACAGGCTTGAACTTTATCTAGACAAGCGACACGTGTGCTGTTATCGCAGCCGAGACGCCAGACTCCTCGGAGAGAGGCCGAGAGACGAGGAGAGACGAGTCAGAGGTCGGCAATCGTCGCGTCAACTAACGTTACGGTCTATCTTGTAAGAGCCCGGTTAATGGCCGTCTCAGGAGTCGCTAATATGTCGTAAGTAGGACCGACGAGGGGGACTGCCATAATCGTAACTGCAGTCGCCTGCCGTCGGAGACGTCTCCTCACCTGGAATCTCGCGTTAGGCGAAATCGTCCCTCGAGAAATCAGAATTCGGGGAACCGACAACTTCCCTTCCGTGCAGACGGTGTAACTATGTTTCTTTGTTGATGGGTGGGACCTCGAGGCGTCGGGACTGATAACAGATTCATTAAACTGTTCAAAACTTGTTGATATTCTAGTCAATATTTACAGATTCTCGCTGGTAAAGTCGCTCCTTAAAAATTCAGGAAGTTCCGGGGAGCAAATCATTTTTTGTAGAATATTCTATATCATCGAAGAAAATTTGTTGATTCATATTCTTCCAGCAACGAGACATTAAACGTTAAACATTCGTCTTAGCAACCTTTTCTAAATAAGTTCTTCCACGAAAATCAGAATCAAGTACAAATGAAAAGAAGCTAGGTGAGGATTCAGCAGACACTTTAAAACAATTTTCGCTGTGAGGAACATCTCCTCCAGTCCAACACTAAACTCAGTAAATACTTTATTTTCCGGTGAGCCAGGATTCGTCTAAAAGTCAGACCACGGAGCAAACAATTCATAGGTTCCCACCGCAAGAGATTCCCAATCGGATATTTCTCTTTTTCCCGATAGAATCGCTGGCGGAGAACGGCGGGAAGAAGGGTGAGGATTGGGAAGCTAATTCGAAGCTCGGTGCTTTTAACCATTTTCTCGGGGTATCGTGATCGGCGTTAAGGAAAGTCGTTCGAAAGGATTTCCCCGTGGCGCGCGAGTCTAAGCCTGTAAACAGCATTAGCTCCGGGCTTGTTGTTCCACGGCGCGGCTTCGTGGAACGCATTCGTTCGACTCGGAGTGCCGGTAATCGAATTTCCACGAGCCCGCGGATTTTTCTACGAATGGATGTCTTCGGTCCGCGAAACGGAGAAGGGACGACGCCGGCTGTGCAAAACACCGGAGTATAAATGTTTTGTTTGCCAGACGTATTTGTCTGGCTCCGGACGAGCCTGACGGGACTTTGCGTCTTCCGTTTGCTCCGGAGATCTCTCCTTTTCGGGGAGATATCCGCGAGAATGCACGGATAGACGCGACACTCGCAGATAAAGCCCAGATTTACCTCCTGGCTTGTCCTAGAATAACGAACCGGCTCTAGTCCCTTAGCCGGCAGGTTTTTAAGTTCTCTCTGTTATTTTCAGAACAATTCTTCTCTGTCTTCAGAAAAACGATCGGCAAATCTCTGCGTGATCTTTGCGTGGGAAATGATTCAGTAAATATATTTAGTAGAGATTCTAACACGAATCGCGCGAAGTCCGAGTAAATTCAATCTTGTTATTTTTATAAGTAGACTGCGGTGTGACAAAAACCAGTAGAGGTAATTTAAAGCAGTGAAAATTTGATCCCTGCTTATTGCAATTGATGCAGAAAATTTTTGTGTTCTGCATAAAGATTCGCAGTCCATTTATAATGCAACATATATCAGCCGTTTTTAAAGCTCGATAGGTTTAGTGTTAATCACTGCATCAACAGGGGTAAACATTTTGAAAATCAATGGAACCGTGCCACGGGGGATGAAATCATTTTTCACGCGAAGAAATAATCTGGCTGCGCCTTAATTGCTCCATTGGCGGCTCGAGGGTTCAGCCCGTCGATGCCTATTTATCCCGTGCACCGGACTGTGCGTCGAGCCAAAAACCCACCCCCGAATTTATAAACGCATTACTGCTGTTCGCGTATTCGAAACGAGGCAAAAATGAGACAGAGAGAGGGTTGCGACGGCGTTCCTCGGCACGCAACGTCGGCAGCATCGATCAAACACTCTCGAGCCGAATAATCGCGTCGCCGTTGTTGAATGCATCGATGCTGCCACCCCCGCACACCCCCTCCGGTCTCTTTGCTCTTAGAAAGCCGAATACACAAAGCGAAAATGCCCGTTGCGCAAGCAGCTCACGTTGCTCCCCCTTCGTGCCACCCCCGTATCGGCCGCCACGATATTTCACCGTTATGTTTAATAATTCGCAGACAGTCCGATGGAGGCTGGCTTCGCCGCCCAACCCCTTCACCCTTCGAACTGTGCGCCGACGTTTTTTCCACACCCACACCATCGTCTCTCTTCTATGCCCCGTGGATGTCGTAGCTGCCATAAGTTTCGCGGCCGCGGCGCGCGTGAGCCAGTCGAAGTATGAAATGAAGTACGTGCCCCCCTTACGGGATTCGTCGCTCCAAACGGGGGTAGTTTTTCACGTTTGACCGTCTGCAGCCCACTTCTCGCCCCTTACACCACCCCTTGCAACTTCCAAACCTCTCTGAATTAATATTTTACCGTAGAACGGAATTTTCTTTCCGATATAGGGAATGTTTTATTCGTTACAGTTTCTACTTGAAACGAACAGGACGAATTTTATATTCGACTAAAGTTTATATTTTATTATAGAACAGAATTTTTCTTCATGTAATAGCTTCCCCTTCAGCCCTTACCGAATAGGGACTGTTCCCTGCATTCTAAAATTCCCCCTTGAAACGAGTGCAACATATTTTCCATTCTACAAATTCTACCAGTTAATATTTGATTATTCACAGAATTTTTCTTCCTACGGTAGCTTCCTCTTCATCCCTTACTATAGCTTCCCTTTATAAAACGGGTGTCTTTTTCGTTCCAGTTTTTATTTCAAACTGGAGTCGTAAGCGACAATTTTCCGGCTATATATGTTACTCGGTAGGCCACACCCACGACTTTTAAAAATAATACACGTTCAACCCCCGTTTTCCCAGAGACGTTTCAAGGGGTGCGTGTGTACGAAAACGGAACAAAGCGACGCTCTGTCCTACACGCACAGTCCCGGTGTATATCCGACTTTGTTGTACCCAATTTCTGCTCCCGGTTTATCCGGCGTCGCCACAGGTCACCCTTCAACCCCCGCGCCACTCGAATTACTCCGACCGGAAAGGGGATCGCCGCTGGGAATACAAGTTTACCCGGACCTGTTTCGGATTCCAGTTAATAGTAGTTTTACGAGTGCCTAGGACGCGTTATCCAGTACCACTCCCATGAATATTAACCCCCCATCGACCCGCCTGATAATTTCCACCCCCAATCGTCCGAGGGTGGCTTCTTCTGACCCACGGTCCTGTGGAACGTCAATCTGTTTGGGGGACGATTTGAAAGCGTTTAGGAGGCTCTTAATACTCACTTCCAAACGCGTTTATAGCGCATTTCGTGAAAATATAAATTAATAAAAAGATATAACTAGACAAACCCCAAAAAGAAATTCAAAACTGAATCTGTGCTTGCATCGTTCCGTCATTTAATTTCCTAATTAAAAAAGAATGAATTCCCATGAACAAGGATCAAATACGGAGGAGTACACGGACGAGTATTAGAGAGCTAAACAGGGAACCAGCATCCGTCGAAAGCATCCTGAATAGAGCCGATCTAAGGGACGTAAAGACTAATACCTTTTTATCCAGTAAATCACCCCTCGGGAGGAGAAACAACGACTCAGGTGAAACGCATTAAGTGAATCATCCCGGTGTAGGTCATCGCGTCTTCTTATCTCAATTATCATTACTTTTTATTGCGTTCGATCCGACAGGCCGCACTCTCGCCCCCGTACAACCAGCTAAACGTTCCCCGTGGCGTCGGCGGCCACCCCCCGAAACGAGAGTTTCGCGTTCGTCGGGGTAATTTGGCCGAGGCGGTGCGGTGCGGCGTCTGCTCGCTGCGAGGCTCGGATCCCGGGGCGAAGATTTGCGGAATTGCGGCATCCGTATTCATCGGGTGTGCCTCGGGCCGGGGCCGGCCCGCGGTCACAGGGATTATGCTCGCGATCCCAGATCGCTCGACGGATCGACGCGGCCGGATCGGTCCCAGCTAGACAAGAGGGTTGGTTTAATGCCAGCTGCCCGGCAATTTCGCGTACGATGTTGTCCTTCTGCTACGTGACGCGAATACTCAGCTACCGCCAGTGAATTTATTTTTCCTGCGAGTGGCGGGGGGAGGGGGTGAACGGCAGGAAATTAGGCTGCTCGTAAAACGATCTTTGTTGAGACAATCCACTGGCAATTTTCTGTCTTGAATTTTCTCATTTATTTACTTACTTTTCCCCATATTCAAAATTGATCTGATAATTAATTCGTGATAGGCCAAACATCATTTAAACAATCCTTTTAGTTTCCGAGAAATAAATTCTCAACCTCAAGCGCTTAAAACTAGCGCAGGTAGTACACGTCAACGATCTATCCGACCGATTAGTCCGCCAGGAGAATCAGCCGGCTGAAATGTATTTCCGGTTTGCTATCATAATGAAATCACAGCTGGTATTATTTGTAGACTATCTGACACGGATTTATAACGTTTACAACGAGGAAAACCAATATAGATGCTTCCTGCAACCGATGTTATCCAGAAAGCAATTTTATTCGTACAATACTAATTATAACTGTGCAAATGCTAAACGGAGGTGCTTGAAAAAATTCAGAGTACTACTTCAAACCATCCAGGATAAATCTACGAGACATCATTCATGCGACGCTTGCGGTTCCGGAGGAATAAATTCGCAAAGCCAGCGGCAGTAGTGCAAGTCAACGATAAGGCGAACAAAACGAGCGAACAGAACTTGTTCCCGTGTTTCTTATCTTCGTGAAATCGCAGCCGGTTTAATTTATGAGCTATTCGGCCCGAATCAGATGCACGCACGTCCTCCCACGATTTATAGGATCCGTATCATAATCCACCCTTCTTGGTACTCGTTCCGCTCTGGCACTCGGGTATCGATATGAATTTTCGGCGGATCTGGTCTGCGAGACTGTTGCGTGTCCCGCGATCGGCTCGATGCTCGATTGTCCCGGAATGATCTCATTTATCTTCCAGTATAGCAGCAGTCGGCCTCCGACGCTGCGAAATTAATCAGACCGCTCCAGACACAAGCCATTGTCGGACGGGCGGGCCTCGCTCGTCAAGATCTCTCTCCTTCGTTCCCAGCCGCGATGGATTAACAAATATGGATCGTGTCTCGCAGACATCCACTCCACGTGTGCCGTTGACGTCCTCCCTTGACGAGCGCCCCGCGAACGGGTTAATTAAAGCGCCAAACTCGCCTGATGGGACCCCGGGCTCGGTGACTAACGATTTCTTAATTTTCACCCGTGAAATATTACAACAGCCTCCCCCGGATTATTATTTCTGGTCCTGCCTTCCCGCGTCAGCGAAAACACCGTCTATTGTTTCACAATTCTTCCTTTGTCTTTGTCACTCTTCGTTATTTTGTAATTCCCCGTTGCAAAGCATTATTGTGCCCTTTTTAGCGCCACTTTTGTAGCGAACCTCTGTGGATTATTTATTATCTTGTAAAGGGAAATTTCAACTGAATAAATTAATGACTATATCCTTTTTTAAATTTCATTTTAAGACGTCGAGAAATTTAATGCACGCTAATTGACTTTAGAGTAATTGTGATTACTCCTACAGGTAATTGTAGAAATGTTCTCAGAGACTTTCTAAAATAGGCACAATTTGTTTACAGCTAACTAAGAAGTGAAATCATCATGCTTTCATGAAATCATAAGCTTTGTATACCAATTTTTGGAAAGAGAAAGTATTAGGAAATTGCGGAGTTATTGTCTAGTTTCATGGCCTCGTTTCCTGGATCGTGAAACGTTGAAATCGTCCTTCTGCGCGATCCTCTTGTCGGCTTGGCAAAGCAGTTCCAGGATGCGCGGCGTCAAACAACGACAATCTAATGCACACGGTCAATATTTGCCGGACGATAATCCAATGTACGAGAAAAGTGTCGGCCCCATTACCCCGAATCCGTCGAAACTTGCAAAGCACTCGGTGAAGTTGACAACGTGGAAGGTCTTGAAGGTCCTGGAGGTCCGAGAGAGCCGCGCTATAGTGCTCTCTTGTCCCTCGAGTGTCTATCTGTCGCCCTCGGCCTGGCTGGCAACCCTTAACGCGGCTCGCCGTGGGAATATTACCAGGCACGTCGGCTCGTTACCGAAAGTTCGATGGTTGCCAGAGCACGGGGACGACGGAACACTTCGGCGGGCTTGATGGTTAATCGAAGGAGAGCGGCCCCATGGCCTTGGAAACGGCATAGCAGACAACGCGAACCATTTAATTGGAAGCCTCCGATCGACTTTCCTTTATTGCATCCTTTTCCTTCCAGACAAATCGATTAATCCTCGGGAACGAGGACGGGGGGCGAGGTTTCGCCACGCGAAACAGTCTCGTTGTCGTCGGATTCCTGGATTTCGAGCGAAATGCCGCGCTCGAATTCCGCAACCCCTCGCCTATTGCCAATTCCCGTAATTCTAAGATCCCCGGGATCGCTATCCGGAGGATCTCCCTGGGAAGTAATGTAGCAGGTTATTGTCTTCCCGAGAATATCGTGTGACTCGATCGGAAAGTAAAGCTCCCTGGGAAATGACGAGCGAGAATTGAGCAGTTTTCGCGAGTTTACTGCGATGGGGTTGGGTCTAACTGCCGACTTAAGACCTGTATACTGTCGCAGTTACTAAAATTCTTTCCATTTTAAAGCGACCGAAATTTCAACTCATTTTTCCCCGATTTCTCCAGTGGATTTGAACTGTTGTGTGCAACTTAAACCTATACATGTACTTTCTGGTATTCGAACGATTAATATGCAACGAATCATCGCTACAATTTCTAGCTCGATTCGTTTTAATCTATGTTCACACGGAAACACGGGTTCACTTTGATTCCAATGTTCAAATGAAATTGATATAATTTCGTAAAAGAGCCTCGTACGATAATAAAATTCGACTCATTTCAAAACTCACGGTCCCCCCTTTACGACGACCCCATAAAACTTGCTGTACGATTTTCATTGGACGTTTTATCGAGCTTCGAATGAGGAGTGTACCGCCAACTTTGCAATAATATAACATACGAGACTCGTTCATTATTTCTGTTCCATAAAAACGGTAAGAGAAATCGTAGATCACGTTTTAAGGTCTCGTTACAAAGGGGAGGCTTCAATCTTCAAGTCTATGGTAGATTCATGGACGAGAAAAGGTTTCTAACGATTTTAGAGACGTTTCAATTTGTAGTGTTTTCACGGAAACAACGAGCCTTTCGAACCTTCGGTTTCCGATCGCCTAAGTTGTGTAAAACCATGTTAGAATGGAATGAACGAGTGGTTTTGAGCTTTAAAACGAGGTTCTAGTTTTATCGTCATATAATTCCTTTTTATGAAGTTGTAACAGTTTTCTTGGCTAGGATTAAAATCGATTATATCAAAGTGAACAGTGCTTTTACCCCTGTAAACCAACCCTGTACGTCTTTCAATTAAATAAGCGGAAGTCTTACAATTTCCAAGTGTTTTCCGGTGCGTTCGTCTACAGAAAACTGAAACGTTTTCGATTCCAATTGCACTGCGATTCAATTGCGGGAAAAACGTGGCCGGGAACAAATTGAGCTTATTGCGCGATGTCTCTGGCCATTCTCGAGCAACGTTATCTAAAATATGTATCTGCACGACCCGGTTGATCCCCGAGTGGCGCTATTGGGTGGCGCGAGCGAGCGTTCGCATAAATCGTGTATAAATAACAATCGTCGCCCGGTGAGATCAACTCAAACACACGGAGGGAACACGCGCGTTGTCTCAATCCTGGTCCGGCGACAGATCGTTTCCCGCTGATAGAATTTCGAGTTTCAACAGCTGCGTCTTATCAGCTCGTTCGTCGATCGGCCCTCCGGAGCCGAGGCAGCGCTCTGTGCACGCCCACGCAGCCCGATATCGATCTCAGATTGCTCTTTGTTATCGAGAGGGTGCTCGATGGCGAACCCTTTGTACCGGCACGCCGATAATAACGTGGTTTTCGCCGGGGCCAGACTAAGCGAATTAGGCGAGCGCTCGCCGCCGTTTAACTCGGCGAGGATCGAGGGGACGCGATCTATACGGCGATCCACCGGACAACAATCAATACCGGCTGACGAGCGTCTCGATCCCCTGTTTGAATTGCGCGAACCGCGACAATTGCAACCGTGCTCCCCACGGCAAATAACGGAGAGTGATTGGGGACTGGTGATTGCCAACTGATCACGAAGACGGTGCACGCTAATTTATATCAGATGCACAAATAGTTGCAATCTCAGATCTGTAATTTTTCGAAGCGGTACATCTCATCATGATGTTGGAACGTGTGTTCCAACATCTTGCATTTAAAATGGAAATATTGTACATTTAGAAGGAGGGTGTATGTTGCATTTTAGGAAATTCACAAGGAGACGCAAAAATAATCAGCTTGAACAAAATTTTCAATTTTTAAAGCGGAAGAAGACCGTGATCAATGTTTTCGAGTCTCATCAATTTCATGAAATGTACACGTAGTAAACGTACGTTTACTAGTAATTGGATTATGTTCGTTTTTCAGCAACTTGCGACTGTCGGGATGCGGTATCTAATTCAAGAGAAAATATTCCCAGACTCAAGCGGTTTGGAGTAACGTCCCCCCGAGTTTCGCCGTGTTCGGCGTGTCGTTTTATTTTCGGCGGAAAATCCGCTCGTCGCCGGAGAATATATCCGACGTTATTGCTCGTCCGTCGACGGCTACGCCGGCGCAGAACGAGGGCGAAAGGGGTGGACAGGGGTGGAAAGGATACACGGTCCCGTGGACAGTCGTACGCGGAAGCGGATTCGACTTTTTCTCTCATTATTCCCGCGGCGTACACTTATTCGGCCGGTTCCGCGGACGTCGCGACGCTCCGGCCGATTGTTGGCCGCCGACAATGGGGCCGAGGACTCGCTCTGAAGTTTCGATTCTGACAGCCCAGCCTCTCTCGTTTTTTTCGGCTGCCAGGATCCCCGCCATTGCCACCGGGAACTTTTTCCACCGCGGATTCGTCAGTCGTGAAACTTTCGTATTGTCTCGGTTCTCTCACTTTCTCGCACACACACTTTCTCTCTCTCTCTCTCTCTCTGTTTCTCTCCCCTTTTCCCTTGCTCTCTCCGGCTTGAACAAAGCTCGGCCACGGTTATGGCTTGCCTCGAATTACCTGAGCCACCCACCCAACGAATACACTGTGTCCTGTTGCAGGAAAACGAGTCTACAGGGGGACGAGTTGACAAATTTTAAAGCAGAATTTTTTCCTGTGCTGAAAAACAAAATAGTATAATCGATTTCAGTAATTTCTTTAACTTTTGCACTCGTGGAAATTTCAACGGAAAGCATCGAGAATTTTTGTGTCACCAACTTATTCGGTCTAAACTTATTTTATGTTAAAAAAGATTTTCATTCGGTATGTAGAATATTATAAAATGAGTTTGAGTTTCATTTACAATAGAGTTATAATAAAGACTGAAAAATTACTAAAGAAACAAGAACAAGTCCCCTCGTTGTGAAAATAATTAGTTTACTGCTGGTTCAACGTATCCAGCAGCGTGTAGAAGAAGTAGAAGCGGGTACCTTGTACGAGCAGACTTCTTTTCAGTAGTAGAAACGGATGTGCTTTTATCAGACGGCGAACGAAAATTCATTTTAGCTTTTTGACTCAGTTTTTCAAGTGGAACGACGTTTTTATGGAGTCTGCCAGTCGCAGGACACCCCGTACATTTCTCTGGCCCCCGGCAAAGCCGGTGTTCAGCCGGTTATTGTCTCGTCCCCTGGAATTCCACGCGAGCAGCGTCGCGACGCTTCTCCTCCGAGAACGGCTTGTCTCTCCTCCGGTCCGCGCGAGCGGAGTCAATTTAGTGAAAAATTAATTCCTTCGGCGCGGTTGGCGGGACGCTCTGGGAGACCGTTTTGTGCGGCTCGAGTGCCGACGGGAAACCGCGTCGCGGCGCTCCGGATGCCGTCGCGGCCTTTAATTCTGTTTCTGAGAGTGTCTATTGTCCCCCGAACAGTATAAAGTTTGCATTCACCGGAGAGCGGCAGCTTTATTCAATTTTATGGTATCTTTCCTTTCCATGTCGTCTAGAAGACTCCGCAAACGAAATATAACTGTCGCTTCTGTGTCTTTTGTGGTGCCTGAATCCGTTGCGCAGCTTTTAAGCACAGGCAAGTTATCAAAGCAGATTTATCACCCAAGGTATTTTTCTGCAATAAACGCACGTCTGACCTGACAGCACAGAACTATGACCGCAAAGAGTTAGAGTTTTCCATTATCTAGAGTACCAACATAGACAGAACACAGTGGCTTTAAAAATTGTTTTATTGTTTGAGACTGTCATAAATTGCCCCCTGGATCTTCGCCTCCTTTTTCTGAATCATCGTATCCTGAATTCTCCTTTGCATTCCTTGGATCTCCGCTTGCCTCCTTTAGGCCCCTCATATCTGGATCCCTACATCTTTTCCTACACCCCTTCCCCCCTCCATTGATCCTCTATTACCTTCTCTGTCCGCTCCATTCCCCGAATCCACTCTTACCTTCCCTGTATCCCGTCCTCCCTCACTCCTCCCTAGATCCCCTCCATCCCTATCCTTGATCCCTCTCCTGCCTTCACCGGATCACTCCGATTCTCACTACAGAGAAGTCAGAATCGACGAACACCACGGAAACCAACACACAGTTCCAAGAATGCCGACATCAATGTATTCAATTCATTTCCACGAGGCAGCTTCGACAAGCATACGCTCGAGATTGTCCGGTGTCAAACATCTGCAAACACGGTTAAACACCGACAGACCAACTCCGAAACATCGTTCTGTAACACGTAAACTGATTTCGTCCGCGGCAGGAAGGTCCGGTAGTATGTTGCCAAACATCGTGGCGTCGTTCAGGAGCAGCTGCCGCAAAATTTCACGCGAGAGGAGACGGGGGACACCCCATGGCCCGGTCCCACGGCAATAGTTCTAACCCGTGGAGCCTAACCCTTCGGTGGTGGGTGGACCCTTTTGGCACGAGTGTCGGATTAGATTTAGCCATTGCTGGACGGAGGCTCGGCCCGCTCACTTCATAATGACTAGGGGGATCCATTGTCCGTTCGCTGTGTGCGCGGGGAACGGCGGGAAGGGGGGACACGGAGGGCTAACTTTGCCCCGGAGGTATTGGCAGCCCGGCAGGATGCGTGTTGTGTCCTCCGACGTCCACCGGCGAGTTACAAAGTCATTGTTTGCGACGTCCGCCGACGCTCCCGGGAGGCACGAATACGTTATTTCGGACGGAGACTTTCTCCCGTCACGGATAAAATCGATAGCCGGCTGCCACGCTTACCGGAGAACCGATCGGGCTTCCACCCTCGGGTGCGGGATTCGACAATGGCCACGAGCGTCAGAAGAATTTCGCTTGTTTCGAAACGCAGGTAACCCTCCTGTCGCTTGACAAAACTTTCCGTTGCGTCAGAAAAGTTCTCGTGCGGGGGGATTAAAGAAGAATTATTTGCTACATTTATTTCTGTCAATACAAATTTCGAGATCTCTGCAACCTGTAAAAATGACTCAAATCTTTTTTGTCAACAATCGTGGCCGCTCACGGGGTATACCCAGCGGTAGTGGGGATAATTCTACGACGTTTATCATCCAGGCCCTGGCGACATACATAGAGAAATCACTGTATTAACATCATTAAAATCCAGAAAGAATATTACTGGGTCTGCGAGTAGACTATACCTACAATGATCAGACAATTTTCCCAAGAAAGAGTTCGATGCAAAACTCTCCGAGAGTTCTGAAACGTAAAACACGGACGTGAGAAGTGTCTTACTGGGACAGTAACGATTGCTCGCTGAAACACTATGGTATCGCGAGTCAGTGTGTCAGGAACGCGATCGAGGGAGATCGGAAACCTAATACGAAACGAAATTAGTTGCGGCAAGTAGGAGCGGCGCGTCTTCCGCGTCGAAGCCACTCAATGTAAACCAATGAAAGCGTGTAACGTAATCCTGATTGCCGGAGTAGCTTGTCCAAGGAGTAACATTACACCCCGAAACTCTCTATTCGCCTCTCTCCCCCCCCCTCTCTCTCTCCCCCTCTCTCTCCTCTCTCGTTATGTCGCTCCGACTCTGTTTCTCCGAGGATGTTGGGCGGACGTTTTCTCACCCGCGTGGAAGGCACACGCGTGCTCGGCTGCTCTCTCGCTCGTTCGCTTCGGCGTTCGAGTCCATTAACACGGCGGCAGCGAAGTTAACGGTCCGATCCGAGACAATCGGCAGGATGACTCGGCCAGGTCGAGATAGCTGGAACTCAATCGAACCCCGCGCCGATAGCAGGCAATTAACGTTTCGCTCCTTTAACGACGCCCCCGTTAATTGCCGGTGCAAATTGCCCCCGAGATAACGTAAGAATCGACGTAATTGGACAACGGCGAACCGGCTGCTCGAATCGAACCGCCACTTACCGACCGCCGAATTAAATGGAATTCCTTGAAGTCTGCCCATGGAATTCCCGCAATCTCTAAATATCACGGATTCCGGCGACTCGGCGATTCTTTTCTCTAAAAAAACAAAAAATCCAAGGATACATCGACAAAAAGAAATAAGCAGAACGAGATAAGAGTGAAATAACGATCTGCAAAAATTGCGGGGGTCTTTGTATTCATTTTTCTCGGATACCTGTGGTTCTCGGAGGACTCTTGAATTTTTCATCGCTGAAGTAAGCCAAGAGAATAATTAACGGCCACACTGATCTTCGGGATCTGCGTCGATGCGTAAAACGAAGCGAGAGAGTTGTTTGTTCGATTGAGAGGAAACCGAAAAATTTGTGAAAAAAGGTGATGGCGGTCTCAAACGACGAATCGACCCTTTTTTGGACCGAGCATGGCTCTTTTTCCATTTCCGGAGTCCTCGGGAGTCGATGAAAATTTCACCGAGGCGTCCCTCTTTGGATTTTCATTCCCGAGGAAGGGTCTTGTGTGTTTAGGCTATTTTCCCGTCGCGAACGGCTGGCTGGAAGGAAGATTCTGGTAGCGGAGGCAACGCTCTCCAAACACGGAGCTCAATCACCGCTCCGGGTCCCGTTCCGCCGTGTCGAATCGAAGGAACACCGATCCCCCGGATCGTCCGTACCAATTAACACCGACCGCACTCACGAGAGAGCACGGCGAAGGGGCAGCGCGCGCTGCCAATAAACCCATCCTCGCATAAAGTACGGGTCGGTGTCATTAATCTCAATAGCGAGGCAGCGGTCGGTAATTAATGCCGGCTACCAAGGCCGGGGGCGGTACACTCGCGATCGAAACCGACCACTTCTCTCTGCGGATCGAGAGGATTTCACCGACGGAACGTCGTCAACGATAGACCCCATTCGAGAGATAGATAAAGTGAGATAGAGATAGAGATAGAGAGAGAGAGAGATGGAGAGAACACAGGTTCGCAAGGAACAGGATAGCGGGGAAAACTTCCTGTCGGAGATGAGGAATGGAGACATCCTGAGCGAAATTATATTTACTCCCACAGCTTTAGTCAGTGAACAAGGAGGATATATTATTTTGAGGGAGACACTTTCCTCGGGATTCGGATATATATTCTCAGCGCCTCCATATAGATTGGCGATGGCAGTTTGAAAGGAAATCAACGGTGCTTGATTTTAGGAGAATTTGGAAGATTTCAGTATTTGGGAACTCAAGAAGGATCGTAAGAAAGCCTCAGAACCTCCTAACACTTAAGAATTCTTGGCGATGGCAATTTGAAAGGAAATCAACAGTGCTTGATTTTAGGCGAATTTGGAAGATTTCAGTATTTGGGAACTCAAGAAGAATTGCAAGAAAGCTTCAGAACCTCCTAACACTTAAGAATTCTGCTGCCTTAAGAATTCTACTTCCCCAGGAACCAAAGAGCTTCCAGAATTCAGAACCTCTGGAATATTGAGAGCTTGAAAAATCGTATAAACGCTCGAAAATACGCGTAAGAAGGACTCCTGTGCGGGAAAGGTCATTGTAGAAGGTTCGGCAGATCGAAGGAACGCTCTTTAATTAAACCCCAGACCCTAAGCGTTCCTTCCGCAGCGTTGCAGCTGCATCCGGGCCTGAGACGTTCGCGAACGTGAACGAGAACAGCTGACAGGGCGGCGGTGCACGGTGTCGGCCGCGGAATTGCAACGGTTCGCAGGTGCAGGATGCACCCTCGTCGCCAGGCAGGGTTCACGTAGTGCCAGCACATGCCATTAACGTGCAGACCGCATCCACGGTGATCCCTTTCCCCTAACGACAATGCAGCGGCGAGAGCTACCCCTCGCGTCCAGTGCAATATCACGAAATACCGGACAAGCGGCTTCTGTAATGGCTTCTGGGGCCGTTTATCAGAGAAATCGTTGCCGGAGAGCTCGCCTAATCAGTCCGGGTTAGGACGACGGTAATTCGGTTGACGGGTTCGTACATTACTTTTTTAAAATCTGTCGAAATCGCGAAATACATTCAGATTTTCTCGAAGCTTCGGGCGAGGAAAATGTGAATTTTTATGCAAAATAAAAATGCAAGATGGATTGGCAATCAGTCAGTAATACGTAAAAGTATATCATACCTTTTTTGGGAAGCATAGTTTCACCGAAAATAGACTTGCTCAGTTTTGCACGTAAATTTTGCAAAAGTCTTCGATCGCGCTTGCTCATTGGGTTTTCGATAATCCCATAAAATCCGCAGTCTAGCTGGCAGCAAAGTGTCACGGTAATCCAACTAAAACGTAATGAAATTAGCTGATAACGTGATTAAGATTGCTCGTTTAATGCGTCTATTAGAGGAGGTAAAAACCGGCGGTCAGTTTATGTTGTTTAGTTACGAGCTCGTTCGGAGCCACTTAACAAACTAATTGATAGCCTCGGCTGTATTTATTGCCGTATCCTTGAGGTTCTTCTCGAGGCTCGGCTCGATTAATTATCGCAAGAAAATCGCGGAACCGTCGAAGACACAGACGAGGCAAATGAATTTAACAGCGTACGGACTTCCGAGTCGGTTTGCTAATTAGTAATAGGCGGTCCATTCGTATCAATTGATTAGAACGCTGGCTCGCCGACAAATCCACCGCAATTACCGGCCCGGTCAGCATCGGCCTATTTTCCACCCTGGATTTATGGGGGTGGGAATCGTTCTAACGGCGAGGAACAGGTGCGGACAGGTCGGCGACCATGGTTCCGGAGAATTCGTCTTAATTCGCGTTGGAGAGTTTTCCCCGTGGCTCGGGGCCGAGCCGGGATTAGCCCCGGAAAAGCTCCGGCGAATTTATCGCCGAAGACTTCGTTAGCAGGGCCGAGCAAATGAAAACTTATGCCAACGTCCGGGAATCCGGCCGATGGTATTACGCCGGGGTTACGATCATCGGATCCGTTTAAATTGCTTTTCGTCCTGATTTATCGACGGCCGAGCCGTTCGCGTGGATACACGCAGCTCTGAATCAATTTCACCGTCCCGCGGAAAACGCTTTGCTGATTGCGGCAGATTCCATGCGGACTACCTTCCGGTCCCGGTTTCTCAGGGTTCGCGAATTTTTCAAGCCCCAGGAATTTCTGGAGCTATCAAATTCTTCGAGAATCTCTATCCTAAATTCGGAATTCATATATCTAATAATGTGATACCTGAGTCATTTAACGAGCATAGATCTCTCGGTTGAGTTATGACGGGATTAATTCCTGAAGAAGTCAGCGAGCCACGAAGACATTAAAATCGTTAGACGCCGGGCAGACAGGGGTCGACGTTCCCTGGGCACGAGCGATTCGTCCGGATGACGAGGCGCATTAGCGAATCAATTGCATCGGCGTGACCGTTCGTGACGCAACACTCTCGCCGGTGAAAAAGCTTCGACGACGAGGCGAACGCGGTGAAAGTGTTGCCGCACCGGTTGCAGCTGCGCCGTCCGAAAATTGCGCTGCAGATCGTATCGTCCGCAAGAATATCCCGTCGGGCCGCGGCAACAAAGAGGAGAGAAAGTCGATGGTTCCCGCGGGGTGAACGAACTCGTCGTTCTCCTCGCAGTTTTTCGAAGTTTTCGGTGGCCCCGCAATTATGCACGCAACGGCGACGCCGCGCCGTGTGCAATAACGCGGCGTGCTTCCTGCCGGTTCTTCGCGCAAATTCACCGACGACGCTCCGGGGCCCCCTCTTCAGCCATTTTTGGGCCCCGGGGGGAATCAGACTGTGACGACCGCGCGGAATCTCATCCGGCGCTCGTGCAAACGAAACAACCCGACCATTAACATAATTTAATGCGTGCCACAGTCGGATCGCGATAATGGTTAATTGTTCCCTGTCGATCGGCCGCCACTTGTCACCTGCTCTCTCGATTCTGTAATTGGAGGCCCTGTTCAGTGTCCGCTGCTTTTTTCTTCCAGGATGGCGGAACGATCCCGGTGCTTTGTGCTTCGAGATGCGGGATGAAGTGCGGAACTGCGTAGAGCGGTTTGATTTTTTAATTGATGGCTTCCGTTAAAGCACTCGGTGCACTGAGCACAATTAATTGTGCCGCGATTGTAGAATTTTGTCGGATACAATGAAAATTGTAGGAATTTTGTTATGTGGATGACGTTTAAGTGCAACACTACATTCCCCTAACGCTACCGCGATCAAAGGGCATTACAAACGTGGTTGCCGTTAGCGGCATCGAGCACAGACTAAGTAGAGCGATCATCGTACCCGTTCCTGATGCTTGTACCCGATCACGGGCTCGAAGTAGAAGTTGATTTTCTCTTGGCAAGGCGATAAAACTCGACACACACACGCAGAGATTCGACGACAGTCTGAAACGCTCCAGTGATCCACATTACGGCGGTTATGGATCGTGTGCAGCGCGATAACGTGGTCATGTACACGGTGCATCGGGATGCATCAGCGGATCGGCGCGGCAATGCACGTCGATAACGAGCGAGTGGCGTGACTCCGTGCTCCCCGATAATAATTTAGCGGTTAGCGGCGCGATCGCAGTACTTTGTCGAAGATGTTCGGTAATAGAGCAATCTGGCCTGGTCGAAACTATCTTGCGAACCGTGCCGTCACGGGCGACAACGACCGTGAGGCGATTAAGAGAATCGTGACGTCACGGTCACGGGAAATGAGCTTGTTCGACGATCATCGATCCATCGAGCGGTGTCTCTGCGACGATACTGGCCGGCTTCTGTTGCGAAATTCGGCGCGAGTCGAAAACGCGACAGGTGAAACGCGCTATCTGTGCGATCTGCGCGCAGTTGGGCGAGCGCGAGTGTCATCCTGTGTGAAACATGATTCTTATCGAATCGACTGTACCGTATACGGCGCGAATGGTCTAGACGGCTTAAATTTGACACGACTATTTCGCCTGGCTCAGTGTAACGGAATCCGAGGTGCTTCGAGCGGGACGCGTCGTTGTCCAATTGTTTGCGACGAAATTTTTGCTGGCAGTGTTGTTTGCCCTCGTAAATAAAGAAACTATATATATATATAAGAAACAGGGGAACAATGCTGAAGTGTCCAGAGGTTTCTCTGGAACACCGCAAGTTCCCGGAGCCACGACCTCCAAATCACTACATCAAAGAAACTCGGCAAGTTCCCCGGTTCGCGAAAATGGCCCCCGAGGTCGACTCCCGAAAACTTTCTGCAACCTCTAATGGCAGAAGTCGGCCAGGATTTCGGGCTCTCCCCTCCTTCTTTCTGTCGCGAAAAACTATGGGGCGAGTAGGTATACTGGCTGTATGCTCCCACGAGACCTCGACGAACAGACAACGATTGCCCATGATTTTGCTATCGGAACAGCAACCTCGGAATTCTCGCGAGCCAAGATTATCGATGACTGAGCGAAACCGTTCTTTGCTATCCGGATTCGGGGTTGTTTATTAACCCTTAGTTGTGTCAATAACTACTTGGAATGCGTGGACAATGTTGGTACACGGCAGTAACGAAGATAGACAAACAGAGAGATTGATCAACGTGTAGACAGCGAAGGTTTACTGATAATTAGTCTGTGTGGGAATGTGGGTATATTTTATTGTTTGGACAGAAGTGTACAAATTGATGTGTGTTGATGGTGTTTCTGCTTTGGATTTATAGGAAAAATAAGTGAACGAAATGTGATCAAATAGCGACAATTTTAGAGCAATCACTGTTTAGTTGTTTCTGATTTATTACAATTGTCGAGAGAGGAAATTTTTATCGAGCCTCTGCTTCTCCTAATTCATGAAGACAATTTTTATCTTGCACATAAATCCGCAGTCTAGTCATCAGTGTTTGCAATTATACGGGTTTCCTTGTATTTTAAAAATGTCTAATCATGGCTCTTGTGTTGTATATTATCTCCATGTTGTCACCACTTTTATCTCGGAGCGCGTGATCCATAGAGGCATAGACGATCTAAAAATAAGACGAACCGCAAAATCACTATCCTTCATCGAGATAGAGAAAGAGTCTAATGAGAGCGTCGGGATTGGACCAGGAAATGACCGGTGTCCCCTTACCAATGCGCAGCTATCGATTAGGCAAGAGTTATAATGGCGACGTGACGTACTAAATCTGTGAATAATTGCGAAGAAGATAGTGATCGATAGCGGCGAGTCAGTTGATAAATGTGCGATCGACGGCGGTCTGTACGGGGGAGAGTAACCTGTCGGCGGGTTCGATGGCTCAATCTGTTAGAGTACTCCGAGATCCATCTGACGAATACATTCCGATCGACGTTAGGGGGTCCTGGTGCAGCACCTCGTTGCTTCGTGTTCGTCTTCGATCGAGAGATCGTCCGGGGAACATCGAGCGCAGCAATTTTTGCCGCGTCCTGTACACGCGTCGAACGCGACGATAAATAAACACGTCGAAGCAACAAACGCCGCAGGCGTGGCTCGCGACGTATCCGCTCGCCAATAAACCGGTAATACCCCCGCTCCATTCACGACGAACGATCGATTCAATTAAAATTGGCGGTCTCGATCTTCCCAACCCCTGCCCGGATGCGGGACGCACCCCGAAAAATTGTTGCTCCCTCGCCGACTGACGCAGGATCCTTCAGACTCGATCTTAATCTCGCAATCTTCATCCTTCGTGTCAATCTGACACATTTTTGTTCGACTACACTTTTTGCATCTATGACGAAATTAAGTAGGAGTACGAACGAATGATGACGCCGCGTAAGATGGAGTTTAAGTGCTAAGGAAAAATGTTATTGAAACCTGACAATTTTAGAAACGTTTCTTTTTCAATTTAACAGCCCAGGGAACAGCTTGACCAGCACGGAGAAAGGAGACTTGCGTCGACTGCCGCGTAGGTAACGATCGTCGGATCAATCAACGGCTGGGTGATAAGTTGTTCGATCGTGGAGGAAATAAAACGTACGCGGGCCGCCGGCGGAATCGTTCCGCGGCCGTCGATCAGATCCATTGTTCGCGTCACGTCCGCGGCATTTCGCGCGTTAAAGAAGATTACCCGGGCCCCGGGATCGTTCTCCGGGAAAAATGGCTCGCTTACGATCGCGGGGCACGTTACGCGTCTCTCGAGGAGACCTGTAATAAAAACGAGCTCGTATCTGGCCGGGGCCGTTACTCCGACCCTCGTAAAAATCGCCGTGACCGATCAGCCGGCCGCGTTTTCAATGAAAACCGCTCGGCGGAGGTCGCGACCCGCGACTCCGCTTCGTTTCCTCCTCATCCGTTTTAATCCTGTTACCTCTCGGGATATATCTTCTTTTTTACAGGACTGTTCCAGCCAGCTCCCAGGGCTCCCTTCTTTTTACAGTCGGGCCCGCGCGGATAGTCCTACGATCTTTTATTTCTCCGATGCACCGACCGGATCCTCCCGGGGTTCCAACCCGGGTTTCGGTGTAATTCTTGTCGTCGTTATGGTTCCACTCTTCCGAGAAATTCCGCCGGAGTTTCGAGAGTTTATCTGATCGGGATTTAATCGCTACGGAGGGCTATAGTCGCCGGGGTTTCGGCGAAGGCCTGTTTTATTGACACTTTTAGCGATTGGTTTCGCCCGAGCTGAGTTTTCATTTTACGCGCTGAGACCGGAGCTTGGTGATGGCGATTGCGATTAAACTGGGGATTTCTGTACGAATTTACGAGTTTGCAAATTTATTTTTATCGTCATATATTCAAACTCCTTCATTCCGTATCAAAATGCCTCGGTAGATTGATGTTGGAGTAAGTGTAAGTATCGTTTCCTTCACTAAAAAGCTAGAACCGATAAAGAATATAATAAGAGATCGTATTTCGAATAAGCAATCTAAAGATGCTCTCAACACAAAACAAAGCAAACTCGCCACTCAATCCAATACCTAAAAAGAACGAATTTCTATTAAATTTAAAAAATATTTACGCAACTTAAAATTGCATAAAAACCCTCGGCTGGAGTGCTAGATTCGCCAAACAATACCGTGTTAAAATTTCGCTTCATTTGCAGTAAGAATGAGCTGGTTTGCGCTGTTTTTTAGGACAACGTTTTTTGGCGTCATCGGCCTTGACCGTGTAAGCTCCCTTGAACCCACGAGAACCTTCGCTTGCATTTAACATTTACTGACATTTGCAGTTGCCCTGCTTGATCCAAATCAGTCCCAGTCAGGATATAAAAGGAGATTCGACAGTTTTTGATATTTCGCAAAGGATCATGCGGGTTTCTGGTTGCCAGTACAGCGTATAGGGGCCGAAAGGGTTCGAGAAAGGATGACTCTGGTCCCGTATCGCGAGAATGATCCGGCGATAGGGTACCCGCGAAACTGCCAATAACTTACAATCACTCGGCGTTCCGTCGTCAGGCTGTAAGCTATGCGGGTATCCGTGCTGCAGCCATAATTCACAATCAGCCTCCATTAGCGTGCGCTGGCTGCATGGGAACCTCTTGTTTACGAGTATCGAATGTGTCCGCGTTCGCGACGCGTAACGAGCGCCTTCTGTTTGTGGAAAAAGGCGAGAGATAAAGCAGCCCGGCGCATTTATTCCTCGAAAGTACGGTATCGCCTCGCTATTGCCACTCGGGTATCGCTGACAGTCGTCCTAGAGGCTTCTGGTCAATTCCCTCTCAAGATGAACACATCTTGGCATTTCCTAGTTCAATTAACAGTCCCTCGATTACATAAAGCCTAGATAAGTCTCTTGCAATGCGGAATATTTTTATTTCGCACAAAGATCTGCATTCTGTCCATTATAAAAATTATTATGCCCGAATAAAATGTGGAACAACAGTAGAAGAACGAAATAAAATGTATATTCGAAAGAGGTTAAGTTAACAGAGGGAGTATAGAACAGTAATTGGGAAGAATGTTGAAGAACGAGCATGGTGGAGAAAACAGGCTGGTTTCTACCAGCTCGCAGAAGGTACAGCAAGTCTCCGAGAGGAGTTCTGCGAGCAGCGACTGTACCGGGAGCCGACAAAAAGGTCGCGGTCGTGCTCGGAGGTGGTTGTTTTGTCTGTGGGAGGTTGACTGCGCCGTCTGGTTCTGGCGTTCGTGTTGGTATCCGTGTGCCCGATGGAACGCTTCGAGCAAAAGCAGCTCGGGATCGAGGTCACGGGCTCTCGGTTACGTAACACGAACAGCAGGAGTAAGCTCGGCGAGCATCGCGAGTCTGCTCGATGACGCACACCCAGGATTCGATCCTGCGGTTTCTACTGGCTCCTCTTACTCCTGAGACACGGTGCTGCCTCGGCAACAGACACCGAGACCCTGCGGGATCTCCTATACACATGCTTTTCTACTTCAGCTTGGAGCATTCACCGTATTCCAGAAAATAAGGACAAACAGCTTCATCAGGAGTGCGTTCAAACAATACGTTTAACAATTAATATTCTCTTCAAGGGATGTGGCATTTATGATCTGCAAATCAATTGACATTAGGAATACAAGGTATTTCAAAGCATTACAATTGACTAAATTAGGAGTACAAAGTGTTTTAAAGCATTACAATTGACTGCATTAGGAGTACAAAGTGTTTTAAAGCATTACAATTGACTGCATTAGGAATAAAAGATATTTCAAAGTGTTACGATTGACTGCATTAGGAATAGTATCAGTATCACCGATGTTATTGGGACTGCAAATTGCAATAGAAAAGTACCTCGTGCAAACCGAGAATGCTGCAACATCCTCGTTCGCATCAGGCAATCTTGAGTATATTCTTAGGTGGTCCCAGTTGCTCGAATTATTTCGAATTAATCCGCGATCCCAAGGAAAATTATGAGTCGAAATTGTAGAGTAACAAGGTCTGTCGCCGACAATTTCCAATCGAAACGGAGGTCGTTGTTGGGTTTAACGATAAAATCCTTATACTTGGCCGATGTAGTATGCTGTTACGCGAACTATCGCTGCATCGACTCGGAATGTGGCCGTTACAGCGTCGCGTAAGTTGACTTAATACCGCGTTTACGACGGATAATCCCCGCTCGTAATTGAAACCGCCGGTGTGGTCTCGAAGTTGCTTCTAGAGAAAGAGAACGAGAGAGAGAGATAGAGTGAGGGAGGGAGAGGGGGAGGGGGGAGCACACGATGGGGAAATTATCGAAACGCACAAGGCCTCCGAGATAGCCGTGATTAATGCTTACGTGAACGAGATGCAATCCGGGTGTCATTTGCATCGAGCAATTTTCCGTTTCGACCACGACACAGACCCCTCGGTTTCAGGTAACAAGCTATTCATCCTGGAAATCACCTGACCAGTCTGGGTCCGGTCCGGGCGCGGTCCACGACCTTTACGAAAATAAAACGCTGCCGCGTGATTAATAACGCCAGGAGAGAAGGCTCAATTTTATATCATTCGAAGCCGGGGCTCTATCCTTAAGCACTGGGCTCCTTCCACGACCGGGCGCATCGTGCTGCCATTAATCACGGCTTCCGATGCAAAAATCGTGGGACCGCCGATAACGCTCGTGATCCCGACTCAATCCCTCGTTGCTATACTGACGTAACTCAAACACGGATCCCGAATAATCGATGATCCACAGCTGGTGGACAGGTACCTGCTTCCGCCACGTTCAGACCCATAAATATCCAAGGTCCCTTTTTCTTGATCGACGAATATCACACTTCGACTACACGAGGCCCATTAATGGGATCCCCGATGATCGAACTGCATCAGAGGGAAGCTCGAACACCTGCTTTCGAGTAATCAGTCCCGGAGAAGTTATTAAATTACGTGTGGTGGATGTGAGTTGTTGTTGGTCGAAGGTAGAAATTACTTTTGCCGATGAAAAATTTACTAATAAATCCGTGGCTATGAATCACAGATATTCAGAGACATCTGCGTGTACGTCATAATCCCGAAGGAAATGATTGAGGTACTGCATGCGACTTTTCGTTCAGGTTTTGAAATGACTGATGGTACTGAACGTTCACTAACTTGGCCAAAAAAGAAGTCGTACAGCGTCGGAGTCGTTGGTTTCATCCATTTGGAAACATAAAATTCGTAACAAAACGTGTAAATTGGAGATAGACCAGGCCGGAGAAAATTTGGTTTTGCGAATGAAAATAGCTGCAAAGAGTTAACTACCGACGCAAGGATTAATTCTTGTAGGTAAGAACGAGGAGTCGAAAGGAGGAACCCCGAATCCTATAAAAAGGGATTCCGACCAACATCCGAGCGACCAGCGTATTGTTCTTTGGACCCGATGGTCAGCAATTGTCCTGACAATGCCAGTAGCGAAGACGGGAGTGGAAATCGATGTTCGAGAGGGTTCCAGGATAATTAGTCGGTTCCGGTGGCACTTGATCGGCCGAAACCGAGTCCGGTGGCTCACCGGTAAAAAAGGCGGCGGCACGCTCGTTATTCCAGTTCCCGAAGTAAAACGGTGTGTTTGCACGACGAACGGAAAAGGTTCCGTTCTGGCTGTTTCCATCCGTCGTCCACTTGGCGGAGCGTAACGAGCAACCGAGCGAACCGGCCCCGGCCAGAGCCAGACGATGGACTGGGAACCGTCTGGTAGGCCTTGAACGGCCCTTTAACTGCTCGCTCGAAAGCCAAGGTAACCTTCTTCCTCCGGCGAAACGCCGCGGGCCGAACCCCGGCCGGATGAATAGGGCCGTGAATTCGCCACTTTGTCAAGGTCGCGGCGCACGCCCGCGGGAATATGTTCCTACAGGAAAAATCCTCGGCGCTGTCGTTTAACAGGATGCTTCTGCTGCCGCGGGATAATTGAGACGCTCCTTTGCAACGCTGCCGTCCGAGTTTCGCGAGCTCGAATCGACCGTATCGAACTTTCTTCACTGTTTCATATTGTTACCGTATCAACTAAAAGTGGCTGTTAAAAAATTCATTGAAAATCCACCGAACGTGGGCCTATTTTCTTCTCCGATTTTGTAACCAGTTAACTGTGGAGTTTAATTTTAAAAATCCCTCACCGCGCGGAATTAAAATCAAGCAATGACGAATATACACGTCGAACGCAGGCCAAATGCGGCTATTATAAAAGCCAGAGCCCTTGTAAAGCTAAATAAATTTTTATTCCATAAGAATTTAACGAAAAAAAAGAGGGTACCCTCTTTTTTTCGTCAATCACAGTTAACTGGTTAAAGACCTCTAGGTATATTACAGATAGTCGTGCCTGTTAACAATCTGCAAATGAAACGTGAGTTTAAGAGGCTGTTGCTCGGGCATTTGTTAAGATTTCGCAAC